>VWZK01004447.1:4820-96785 GCA_013396935.1 Baryphthengus martii
TTCAGTGTTAGTTTTTCAGCTCATATAGAGCAAGCAGCCATGCTCTCGTATTGTCAGTTCTGAAGGTATTTAGCTTTATGTTGTTAGTTTCTAAATAGTGGTTTTCCTGTTTGATCATCTTATTCTTGGCAGCTGTTTTGTTATAAAAACAAAATTGGGACTTCTTTTTGGCCCTTCAATGAGATTTACAAATCCACATAAAATCATAACATCAAAAAATTGAAGTATCGTCCAGCTTGGTCATCAGCCTGCTTTGCTACATAAACAACTGCAAGCAGAACATAGATAAGCTCTTGTGGGTAAATATGATTGAGTGTATTTGAAGACCATAATATCTTTCAAACAGAAAAATGAATTTGCAGAGCAAACTTGACACTGGGATAGATGTGTAAAGGATCTATGAATTTTCATGAAAACAGGTTACCAGGCAGAAGAGGAAGAGGCTACTCTAATTCCACTCCTACAGAACAAAAAAGTGTGATCTATACTGTTTGCAGACGTTAAAGAAGTCATATTGGAAGGGGGAAGAAGTGGCATAATTGGGAAGGGAGGAAAAGAATGAAAAAGGAAGAATCTGTGCACATCTTGCTTTCTTGAGAATTGATGAGTTATGATATATTAACTTAGACACCAAAAATTCTGTTTGCGAGGGAGTTAATCTTGACTGAGGACTGGGATTCTCTACTGTTTAAAAGGGTATGAATAATTTTTTTTTCAGAACATGAAATTATATATGCTCTCTTCAAGTGATTTCTCTGCTTTCTCATAGTGGTTGAGCTCACATTTATTAATTCAAGTTACAAGTAATTCAGTTATAAAACCGATATTCCCTAGAAACATTCAGACAAGTATACGAATTTCTAATGCTTTTCATGCTTGTCAAGCCATTCCATCTTAATTCGGCTTGTCAATTATTTCTTTTTAGATTTTTAAAGCCACATTTAGAGACAGATTGTAGAACTCATCACTTGAAATGTGGCCTATCACCTTCAAAGAAGGAATTTACCTATAGTGTTCACATTCAAATTCTAGAATATCATGTTTACTGGACAAAATACCACATATTTGGCATTGTTTTCCTGTTCAGGTCACATATGGTATGGTATGCTCTGTTAGCAAAAGAATTCTTACCCGAGTAAGACCACATAAACTCCTGTTACTGAACCATTAGAAGAGAAATTAAGCCCCAAACTTTTATATTAGAAAAAAATGAAACCATATACACTATGGCATTTTTTTTGTAATCAAATTGTTTTACTAGGCAAACTACTTTCTAAATTTTGTTTCTGTAGACCATGCATGTAACAGGACATCTAAATTTCATATGCTTTGTGATACATCAGGTTGGCATGGTGAAAATCCTTATCTTCAATTCATTAATTAAACTGCTATCTAAGAATTTTATGAATATCGGTGTGATTTGGGCAATGGGATACAGAGGCTCTGTGTGGTAATAAACTGAGACCAATTTCATGTCCTGTTGATGGAGCAATGTGACAGTGGTAGACAGTCACCTCTTACAAAACAGAACCTGTTAAAGCATGGAATATGCTTAGGTCCCAGCTGGAAACAGGACCAAAGGAATCTGGAGAGAGAAGGAAAACCTTCTGTCATTGCTGACTTGAGAACAAATGAACATGAAATGATACTCCCTAAAGAGTATTTGAAATTGCCTCAGTTTTTCCATTTCCTAGAGTCTGCAGAAGTTTTGGGGAAAGACAGACAGATTTAAAGATTTGATTGTCCTGAAATGTGTTTTTCATTAAAAGCTTTCCAAAGACAGTTTATTACACAGATTGCTTAAGGCACCAAAAAAAAGTTGATGTAACAGTGGGAAATATGGGAAATTTCATTACAATAATGAGTTAAGGTAAGGGCAAGAAAGATATGAGTCATGCTCGCTTTAGTGATGGTCTACTCTCTTTGAAGCAATATAAAAGGTTCCCCAAATCCCTCTGAATCCTAGAAAAGGAGAAAACTAGAATCTCATACTTGATTTATAACTAAAAGTTAAACCTTCTGTATTCATGTACAAAACACCTCATGTATTAGGATAATTAGTGATCCTAATAATCACGGTGCTGAAGAAATCGAGAGAAGAAAGCGCTACTATGTCATGCTCCATTAACAAAGGCTAAAGGGAGCAGGTAATATAGACACCACAGCCAGCCATCTGCTTGAGGGTTGGGTTTATCAGTCATAGTACCAGAATAATTCATTGCATATCAGAAATAATCTTTGATAATACTTTTATTGTGAGTAGGTAGACATTCAGAACTGTTAAACATTGGAATGTTAAACATTCCAATATTGTAAGGATTATATAATGATGATTAAACATGTAGAAAGTACCTTAACCTTGATATGCAGAATATGCCCCTCAACATAAAATACCAAATTAAATACTATAAAACACAGTATTGTATATAAAAACACAGTATTGTATATAGTGACTTCATGTTTAGGAAAAAAGCTAATGCTTGTGTACTAACTGCTGGCATAGCTAAAATTCAGCTGCTTCTTCCTTTGTATTGCCCAAATGAATAATGTCATGAAGGGAAAAACACAGGAATTATATTTTGCCAAGATAACATCATAGCACTTATTAAGTAGCTATTGATGAGCTTTAATTTATTTCTCAAAAATGTACCTTTTTAAAAGGGTACCTACTTCTTTAATAATCCCAAATGCAGGCATATTTACCCCCAAATTAGGGGATTAGTATACTGATTTCTTGCTTGTAAACCATGTTTTCCAAAAAGATTGCATTGTTAGATGCCAAGAGATCTAACAAGTTTTATTGGCATTGTTTCTTAGGATGACTGACTTTATTAATATATATTTTGCAAGATTTTGGTTAAATGAGTAAGAAATGATTCGTTAAGGATCTGTTTTGTACTGATGAGATATGATAGGAGTACTTGTTTGTTATGCTGCAATAGGACTCAGTCTCAGCCAGGATTATATTGTACTCTGCTCTCCAAAGTATTCCAATATAAAAATTGATAACTGTCTGTAATGATGAGTAAAATTCTTATCTCAGTTTCACAGATCTACAATGTTTCATATAGACTATTCAGCCATATAGAAACAGTGTGTTCTACTGTACACTCTGAAGCAGTACAACTGTCTTAAAACTGTTCAATAAATATATGGCCCCTTGGAGCCTCAGACAAATTCTTAGGGGCCAGATGCACTGTACTCCAAATTTTTATCTTTGAAAAACATCTCCTCCTCATTCTTGCCCCAGTGTGATCTGCCCAGTGTCAGCAAGGGTGTGTAAGTGTATCAGTTCTAGGGAAGACTTTGCCATCTTGATGGAAAAGGAATCCTGCCAGATCCATAAATATATTTAGGAATACAACTGCTTTTGGAAACAGTAGAAACTAAATGTTGGTTTAACTTTTTGGTACCTTTACCTGTTAAGGTGTATTTTTATGTTATATTTACCCAAATGAGGTTATTGATCTTGGTTGGCTGTGGGTTTATTTTGACTAAAAAGTGCAGCAAATGGGAATGTTCTTGGCACGGTAAGGAATCTGCTGACTTTTGTAAAAAGATATTTATATGGTCTGTAATATATTGACAATGAATACTGGAAATAGCAGTGCAAATGGCAGGATACAGGATTTTCTGAGCTGCGGTCAGCTAGTTGAGCTCTGTGGGCAAGTATAAGAAACATCACAGTTGTATTCCCCTCTGCTTCTAGCAATTGAAAAAAATCAATCTTCAAGCTAAATGGCTTGAATTACTACATTAATTTTGACTTTTTTTTTTCTGAGGGAAGGATAGTCAAGATTGTTTCTAGAGCTATAAAAAAATCTTCAGAGGAACTCAGCTTGTAAAAACCCAGGCAAGACTTGGAAATCTTTTCTACGTAAACCTTTTCCATTGAAACAGATGAATTGGCAAGCCCCATAATTGAAGTAACTTTTTGCCCTCTAGAGAGAGGGTGATTCCTACAGGTCAAAACAGAGGTTACTGGTAGGTCAGCTGAGATAGCCATTACTGCAGCTATCTGCACAATGTTTAGTCTTTAAGTAAACCAGAGATGTTATAATTTGGAACTGCTGGTTCTTGGTTGAGTGTCCTAAGGTCATTAAGAAAAAGACAGCTTATTAAGCCTGAAATCATTAAGGAAAAACATTAGATATTGTCTCTGAACAGATATTCTGTTTAAGTAAAACTGGTTTTGGTACTTCTCTAGTTATAGTACAACAAATGTGTTTAGACACCAGTACCATTTAGAGACAACATTTAACTGCTTTCTCCATCCAGTCACTGTTATTTTATGTATCTACCATATTTCACTTAATGTTTTCATTAGTATGCTATATTCAACCCAGTAATGCTTTTCTCATGCGGAATTAATTCATTAAAAGCACAAATATTTACATTATGAGAATAAATGGCCACTAATATCAGAGTATGATTGGTTGATTAGGACTTCTATGTAGGTTGCACAATCTAGTGGGAATGCTCTTGAAAACCTAATCTAACACTTTCTTTCCATGTATTTAAAAACCTGAAAATATACTCATTTAATGAATATTTTTGGCATACCCTCCTCCAGTCACATTAATTGCATGTAGTGCTATAAAGGGGATTGAAAATTAGAGAAAATTGTGTTTTTTTTAATGTAGCAGCTATAGTTGTATATTTTCTTCTACTAGAAATTAATGCTTTAATTTCTGAGAATTTAGTACATTTTTTTTTTGTGAAAAGTGGGCACACCTTAACTTCAGATGAGATAGACTACCTGCTTTCTGAATTTCATGAAAGAAAACACAAGTATGCTCCCAGACAGGAGCTGCTGTCTACTCTAACCAGTGTCTGACCTGGACATTTGGGGAATCACAGCTCCAGGATAAATGACAGCATGCCTCAGCATGTCAGTGAAGACTCAGCTTGGAAAAAGAATGTGGGTCTGTATGCTTATTCTGAAGTTTAGCTTCCCTCAGTGCTCAATACTTTCCCAACCCAAACAGATCTATGCTTCAACTATCATGTGTTTTGGCTAACAAAGTCTCTTAGCGGCTTTCTGAAGCTGGCTTTTCTGTTTCGATGAGTTATCAGAACTCTATTTTACACAACAGTCAGCATCAGTTGGTTTGAGCTTATTTTGTATCAGAGGAACTGCTGTCAAGAAAATACAAAATAACAGCTATCAAGAATTAACAACACTAGCAGGACTCTTGAAAAGTACCCTTTGGTTCTCCACAATTTTAAGATTAAGCTGCAGAACTGCCTATATCTTGTTATGGGAACCTGCTGTTCCTTGTTCGGGAATGCCTTTCTGACTGTTTGCTGCCCTCTCTTTCCATAATCAGATGAACTGGTCTGAAACACAGCCCTTTTCACAGATGTCTCTTTCTACTCTCGAGAGTTTCTGCATAGCACAGGGCTGACTCTTTTCCCTTGCATCCATTCACAGAAGGGTCCCAAGGGGAAAGGACGCAAAATATCTACAAAATGAATGTAAAAATCACACACAGAAAAATTTCTAATTTGAAAGCCTGTGAATAAAAAGATAAAAGGTTTCTTAGTTAATTATCTACCTTTATCTCAGAAGGCACAGGAAATGATTAAAAATCAGTTTTATGCTTACAAAAAAATACTGTACTCTTGCTCATTAAAATGTCATGTCTCCCTTGTTATTCCTTCCTTCTTCTCTTCCCCTTTCTCATCCTGCCAGTTACTTTCTTGAAATTGGAGTAAACTTTCCTCACTCAGAACTAACATTTCTGCTGAAGCAGGTAAAAACAAATCTCTTAAACTCTCAAAAGATGTAATAATGCTTAGACCAAAGTAACTTTGTCAAGCTTCCTGGATCTCACCCTATTTAAAAAAAAACTAACAAAACAAACACAAAAAGAACCAGCAAAAAAACCAAAACAAAACCAAACTAAGGCTTAACCAGAGCATCACCTTTTCTGTACCTTATGTTTATCTGGAGTAATTCCCAAGCTCTAACTGGACTGTCCCAGAACAATACCTGATTTTGTGCTAAAGTATTGCAACACTAACACAACTATAACATAATAATGGAAAAGTCATAAAATTACTCCATTATAATTTTGTATTTTTCTTTCTCATGGATTAAATTATGATTGCTCTTTGGCAAGATCAGTCAAATAAGTGCGGGAGTCTGAACACATGTGCTTATATAGTGCTCTCCAGAGTCACACAGGGAACTGCGGTTAGTCTCTGCTATATGAATCTGAATATCACTTAAACAGAACTTCACCAAGGATATTTCATCAGCTCAGCTATGATCCAGCTTTATTCCATCTGTATCAGCATTTATATTGGGATTCAGTCCTTTGTTATAATAATGGACAAATATCAGTCAGACATCATATTTCTTGGGATAAAAGGATCATTTTGACAATACAAACAATGAATGTTGATTTGATTTGGAAAAGGATCCAATTCAAGAGGAAAACTGAGAAATTTGAGTGCTAGTATGTAGGCAAGAAGTCACCTCAGCTGTGAAATTATATTTTAGCATAAAACATCACAGAAAAAAACATCACAGAAATATTCTCTTTCAGGATCTGGTATGTAGTAATAAATGGGCTAAGAATGGCCAAGTATACATGGTTAAATATTCTGAAGGAGTTTCCTATGGAAATTCAGTATATTGTGCGTGTGTGTGTAAAATTGCTCTTCTCAATTTTACCAACCAATAAAAAACATATAATCCTGTTCTTAACAGTTGCCATCACTAAAAACTGACGAATCATATTGTTTGAATTTTTATTACTATACAGCTTTTACACTAATTTCTACATCATGGGCAACCATGAAATTAAAAAATGTTTACATCATAGAATGATAGGGGTTGGAAAGGACCTCAAGAGATCATCAAGTCAACCTCCTGCCAGAGAGGGATCACCCAGGGCAGGCCACACAGAAACGCATCCACGTGAGTTTTGAAAGTCTCTAGAGAAAGAGATTCCACAACCTCTCTGGGCAGCCTGTCCCAGGGCTCCATCACCCTCACAGGAAAGAAGTTTTTCCTCATATTGAGGTAGAACTTCCTGTGTTCTGGTTTGTGCCTATTGCCCCTTATCCTATCACTGGGCACCACTGAAAAGAGATTGACCTCGTTTACTTGACACCCACCTTTCAGATATTTGTAAACAGCCCCAGGTCTCAGCCTTTCCTCATAAGGGAGATGTTCCAGTCCCTTAATCATCTTTGTAGCCTCTGTTGGACTCTCTCTAGTATTTCCCTATCCCTCTTGAACTGGGGAGCCCAGAACTGGACACAATACTCCAGATGTGGTTTCACTAGGGCAGAGCAGAAGAGGAGGAGAATCTCCCTAGACCTGCTGGACACACTCTTCTTAATGCACCCCAGGATGCCATTGGCCTTCTTGGCCACCAGGGTTTTGCTGGCTCATGGATAACTTACTGTCCGCCAGCACTACCAGGTCCTTTTCCTCAGAGCTGCTTTCCAGCAGGTGAGCCCCTAACCTGTACTGGTGCAGGGGGTTATTCCTCTCTTGTTGAACTTCATTGCTCTTATTGAACTTCATTAGGTTCACCTTTGCCCATCTGATAAGAGGGCTTATGTTTTTCATCCAGGGTTTCAATGGAAAAAATAGAGGGTTATACTTCTGCCTCCACGCTCCCCGAAACTGAAAACAGTGCATGTGAAAAAGTGTTTGTTAGTACTAACAGGGCTGGTTTAGCAAAATGCTTTGTGCATATGGATCAAATTACTGGAACAGAACAGTATGCAAGGGTATTATTTGAGTATCAAAACATCAGGTTACATGGAATTAGAGGACATCTGAAACATGTATGATCCTTAACTTACATTATTCATTTCTATAAATCTAGGTTACTCTGTTACTCAGGCTCCTATGAAATCTTGCCTGATGAATCTGCTATCCTTCTATGAAGGCATGACCAAAGGGATTGATGGAGAGCAGTGGATGTCATAGACCTTGGCTTCAGTAAGGCTTTTTATACTGTCCGCCATAACATCCTTGTAGGTAAACTCAAGAAATGTGGGATAGATGATTGGACTGTGAGGTGGATTGCAAACTGGCTCAGCAACAGAGTTCAGAGCGTTGTGATCAGTGGCACAGAGTCAAGCTAGAGGCCTGTGGCCAGTGGTGTTCCCCAGGGATCAGTACTGGGTCCAGTTTTGTTCAATATCTTCATCAACGACNATCTGAGGGGCAGGTGTCAAGAGGAAGGGGACAATCTCTTTTCAGTGGTGCCCAGCAATAGAACAAGAGATAATGGGTTTAAGTTAGAACACAGGAAGTTCCACCTCAGCATGAGGAGAAACTTCTTTCCTGTGAGGGTGACAGAGCACTGGAACAAGCTGCCCAGAGAGGTTGTGGAGTCTCCTTCTCTGGAGGCTTTCAAAACCTGCCTGGATGCATTCCTGTGTGGACTGCCCTAGGTGATCCTGCTCTGGCAGGGGGGTTGGACTAGATGATCTCTTGAGGTCCCTTCCAACCCCTAACATTATGTGATTCTGTGATTCTGTACTGTATGCTAAAGATCTGAAACAACAGGAAAAATTTTGAGGTGTTCAGATATGGTACGCTGTACGTTTGCAAACCAGTATTAACTATTTATTAGGAAAGCCATTATAGAAGTACTTTTAAAAATTAAGAACCAGCGATATATTCACAAGAATAGTATAAATTCTATAAGTATACTTTGATGGGGTTGCTTTGATAGATTATTTTTCTGAAGTTAAAAAAGACATTAAACAAACATTGGCTTTGATTGAAATTATGTCTAGCATAATTGCCTTGAAATTAGTGGTTTGTTTATAGATGTAGGGCCAGATTTTGCATTGATCCAAAACATGTACAAATCTTTTGAAGTCACTAGGACTGTTTGGATAGAAGTTAGCACGGCGCTTGAAATGTGTATGTAGTTTTGTGCCTAGTGTTATCAGTGGTGACAGTCTGCTATTTCTCATGAACTGTGAAAATGCTACACCTGGAGGACATAGAGAGAATTGCAGCATTTTTTTATCACGACTGACAGCCTGTGATAAATCTAAGCAACTTCTAGAACTTCTGCTGAGTTAATGATATCTGTGTAATAATTGAACTCTTTGTTGATATAATGTTTAACCTATTTCTTTAATAAAAAATATTAAGTGCAGCCATGAAACTACTCTACAAAAGAAAAAGAGTCTTTGAGGAAAATTTTCTGTCTCTGGTGAAAGGAAATCGGGTACAATATACAGTATGAGATAGAGATAGTACAAATGTTACTTACTTGAAGACAGACAAAATAAAATTCTATCTTATTGTTCTGCTAGGCATGTTTACTAAGTTTACAGAGTCTTCGTATTCTTTTTTAAAAGTGAATGGCATGCCACTCATTTAATGTCACTCACTCTCCTTCACAAACTACTGAATAAAATCAAGTATCTCTGACATCCCTTCAGTATAAATTTCCCCAAACTAAGTAACAGGTATAGAAAGATGTAATGAGAGCATATCACACTGTAAAAGAGTGAGTCGCCTGTGATTTGGCTGTAGAGGCAATCTCCACACTGAGGACTGAGTGGTATTGTGCAGGTATCTGCTGGCCTGGGCTCTCCTGCTTCTCTTCCGAGGATTTTATCCTATGATTTGCAATTCTGTATCATGACAATTTCCTCTGTGTTTTAGATTTGGTGAAGAAACACATCTCCAGCATCTCTCTTTTGTCAGGACTCCGTCTCTAGCTCCTCACAGCCATTCCTACCCAGCCATGGACCTTGCTGAGTTAGGCCAACATCCTGGCCCTGCCTTTGCCCATCCCCATCTGAGGTGCCTGATGCCCGGGGCTGGGGCTACCCCCAGACACCCTGCTCCTGTCTAGGGCGGCAGGATGGGCCTGGTCTGCAGGGCCCTGCCCAGCCAGCTGGGTGCCATGATGGACCCCAGCTCACTGTCCTCGGGGCAGCAGCTGGCCAGGGCCGTGCCCTGGCAGTGCTTGTGGTAACACAGCTGGCTCCAGCTCCTCCGGAACCTAAAGGAGAGCTGTGCGCAGCTGTGAAACTCACTCGCGTTTCTTCTGTGTGACTGGCACTGCTGTGACCTCCAGGTCCTTGACAGGCCGCCTCTGCTGCTGGAGCACCCTTCACTGCATGAGCAGTTGAAGCCTTAGCTTGCAAAATGGTTTCTAACTTGCAATTATTTGAGACTATGATCATTTAAGTGTGTGGAAATTTTACATAAATACCACTAGCATAACAGAGGAGCGTGAAGCATTTTACTAACAAAGAAAATTAATGTAAACCTTGTGACTTGGTCCATGATATACAAGTGGCATTCCTTTTAACAGGAAAAACAGTTGCTACCTGTGTTCTGTTGGGTTGTATAAGCCCTTGTTGTTTCTTGGTGAAATGGAAGATCAGCCCAGGAAATGGAGTCAACGCAATTCACCTTCACCGTTTTCTACAAAAGCTCCCATGGATTCAGTAAGTGAAATACAAAGGTGTTGGTTTTTTTTTAAATTACATGTACAAATTTGCAACCCTAAGGAAATGAAGGAAATATAAACATAAAAATCAGTACTTTGAACAGAACTAGGCATGGAACATTAGTGAAAATGCCCCTGAGTTTTAGGAGCAGGGAAAATGCAGAATATATTTATTTGAGAATTAGATTTCAACTCTGTAGACAATTAGCTTTGGAGCCTCTCCTTGTGTGTTTATGTTTATATTTCTCTGGTCTAGGAAAACAAAGTTGTGAAATCTGTAGAAATGGCATAAGTTGATAAAAGAAAAGGCAGCTTTTATTTTTATTGCAGCATTTATATTGCTCCCCCCTTTTTTTTTTTCATACTTTCAACTGTATGCTAGTATCCATTGCCAGTACATGAAAGCTCAGATTCACAAGGATAGCAGCATTATCTTCCACTGCATTTTATGCAGTTAAATGCATCAGGGGTCAGAATAAGTTAATTGAACCATGCTCACATGTGAACAGTGCTTGTGAAACAGTATTTTTGCAGCTATTCCTGTGTAATATCATCATTGTAAATACTATTTTATAAACTCAACCTGCAAACTGAAACCCATAGAGATCAGAATGCTAAGAATACATCCTGTGTGACAGGCAATAGTCAGTACAAACATAGCACCATATGGGCTATTATCAAGAAAATTAACTTCATCCTAGCCAGACCCAGTACACTCCTCAGCCAATTCTCGTAGGAAAATTCAATCATAGGACTCAATTTTCTGCATACATATTGTCTTGCAGTATTAAAAATCTGCTAAAGGACCACTAAACAGTTCTTATGGGCACATTCTTTGGAAAGAGAGGAAAAATAGTTGGGTTGTTCATAGATCTCTGGAGAATTGCTTCAAATCCATGGCTGCTTTTGTATTTGTAATGTGGTAATTGAGAACGAAAGGTGAAATTTGAAGTGACACGTGATCTTTGTTTAATTAGATACTCTTGTATCTAGAGTGATCACAAATTATATGTCAGTAATTTTATTTTATATCTGAGTTTAGTGACAGAACCATTGATTCAAATGAAAGCTAGTATTTGAGATGCTGGAAAAAAGGATTGTCTGTTATGCTAAATCTGAACTATTTGGTAATTTGTAAACCAGAGACTTCTCCAGGTAGATTTCAATACATATTCATGGGCACGGTGAGGAAATTTTCTTTGCGCAAGCTGTTCTATAGGTATCTACTCTTTTATATTATTTTTAAGCAGCTGTTACTGGTCACTTTTAGTGCATTAGAGAGTTCCTCTAGTTTGATCTAATGTGGCGGTATGTTTTGAAAACAGAAATGTGGAGAAATATCTTCCAATAAATTGGAGATGACATTCTATCTCTTTTCTGTTCTGTATGACTGTTACTATTTATTGTTTTTCAATTAATTGTGCAAAGTTGGAGAAGGTTAATGGAAACGTGAGAAAATATTAAAGCACATTGACATTACAAAATGAAACGTGACGCAAAAATTTCCAGGTTAAGTAGAAATATACTGCAGAGACCTGGCTAAAAATACTTATCCATGAGGCAGTAGTATGTGTAAAAATATCACCAAAACCCAGTTAGAATGTGAAAATCTCCTACAGCTTGGGGGAAAATAAGTTTCCAATGGCAGTGATACAGTAGATTGTAAACTGCAATTTTTAAGTTAATAAATAAATCCTTGAATGCTGTCTTGCATCTGCAAACTTACTGAAAAAAAATGGAGTAAGAGATTTTAAGGTGAAAAAATCTCAAATCATTATAATAAGTTGCTCTAGTTAGTTCCTCTGGTAGACTTTTCTGAGCTTAGAAAAATAAAGCAAAACTTCTTTCTTCACATTATTACTACAGTAATAAAAGTGATGCTTCTTTTTTGAGTGTTTGTGAGTGAAGGCTATTTTTACATCTTTGTATTTTGCAAGAAGGAATAACATTTTCTTTACGGCAAGTGTTAAATTACATATTAGAGATGTGCTATCTGTTTGGCTATCTTTTACCTACACTCATTTGACATCTTCTCTGAAAAAAACCCAGTAGGATGTGGGTGTGCACAGTTACTAGGGGTGTTATTGTGAAGCCAAACAGAGCCCAAAGAAACTCAAGGATTGAAGAGAACTTCCACCTGAAAGGGCCTCACAGAGATCAAAGAAGGATGTTTAGCCTGTTAGAAAATACAGCAGCTTAAGCTAAAGCCCTGGTGGTGCAAAACTGTTGAGATCCACAAAATTTGCCAGCCAATGTTTTAAAAGGAGGCAAATTACAAGTTGATAGGGTTACAGAAAAACATGTTAACCTCAAAACTCTTCCACTGATGACTATAAATCTTCAATAGATTTCTGTATATTTCTTTTCAAAGGAAAGCAGCCTACAAGGTGGTCTGAAATAGTAAAACTTAGCCAAATGATAACCATTTCAGTAGGAAATGGTTTTTGCCTATAAGCCACTTCTTACAGAAAAGTGATTGCTCTTGTAAGTAGAAGCAGCAAACAAGGGGAGAGGTTAGTCCAGAAGATTGTACATGCTTTAAAAGTCCTATTTGTTAGTAAAATGAGTAAAAGACACTAAGTGGTCAGCATATGTTGCGCCCTCTTTGTATCAAGTATACGAATGTAGGTTTTCCTACAAAACCTTTCTTCTATAGTTCCATGTACAGCAATTGATGCACACAGCTCTGAATGCTCCTGAGCCTTTTAGCCTTGAAGGCCAAAGTATGTCACCTGAAGACTGCAAAACGCAGAATGATGTCCGTGTGGCCACATCAGAGATGAGTAGAACGTGCATTTGCACTAACCCTCAAATCACACATTTAGCACAAATGATCAGAGATAAAGCTAGAAAATGTGATCAGGATACAAATATCCAGAAGCCAGCCTTTCTTTCCTTTTTGCTTCTTTCGTGGGCTGAAATGTCATATTTCTGTTCTGTAAACTGAATTTATTTTTCCTGTTCTTTTTATAATTGAAAGCTTCTAGGGATGTATGAATAGTCTAATGGAAGTGGCATTCCTGCAGAGCATACATAATCAAGTTCAAATGTCCTTGGTTTCTCTGGTTTTAACTTTGTAGACAAAAATCTAAAGTCACTCTCTCTCCAAGGGGGTTATTCTTCGAATTATATTCCTACTATGATAGTTGTTCTAACTTGTATAGAAATCATGAAGTATGGTTCTTAATAAATATAAATATATTTAAAAATATTTTTCCTCAGTGGAGAGAAATAATAGTTGAAAAAAGTGTTCTTGATTTAAAAAAATATGTGTATTTTTTAGTGGAATTCAATATTCTGAGGTACCTAGACTTGATCTTTAAATATTTGATAACCATCTTGTCAAATGTCATTGAATGCCATGTTAGGATTATAAAGATGAATCAGAAAAGGATGTTACTAGGAGAAGTACTTGCAAAACATGGAAGATATGAGTTAAAAATCATGGGGAATAGAGGTAATAGTAAGGCTATTAAAATTTTGACTACATAAATATTTTATTGAAATATCTGATAATGTAAACATGGTTTTAGGGTACTTAAAATCTCCAACACATCAAATTGAGTTTCAGCGTGAAGAGTGGAAAAAAAAAAATCACAGGCCGTAATGGAAATGTTCTTAGGTGGTGTGTGTAATGCTGCAAATTTTATAGCTGTCTTGCTGCCGGATTCCTGGCATATTGTGCACAATAAAGAGAATCCATTTAATCTGTTTGCACTTCTTATTATCAATTTGCTTTTTCAAAGAAATGCAAACCTGTATCATGCAGTTGCCTAGGCTATCACAGTAGTAACTTTTTGAGTGTATTTGACTACTGTGGAGAAATAGGTAGAGAGTTGAGTGTTTGTGCAGACATCAGGATCCTTTAAGAACTACTGAGTGCCAGAACTGGGAGGACTTGCAGCAGTTAATGGACAAGAATAAATTTTTTTGTGGGAAATAGGTAAGCTTAAAAAGTATGTTGCTAAAAATCAGAAAATCAGTGTAGCACATGTCCTAACACTGTTCCTTTCGCTGAAGAGTGTTCTTAAAAAGTGGTAATTATCCTTGGAAAACGGTCTTTCAGCAACGATTTAGTGGCAAATATATGCAGATGTTTTCAAATGCACTAATTCAAGTACAGGTTTGGTATGTGTCACATATTTCTCATCTCATTCCTGTTGTACTTGATTTCATATTGAAAGCTGATATTTCCATCTACCTGAACAAAGGTAGTCACTTGTTGGTAATTCAAACCTTTGCAGAATGAGAGCAAAATCATTTTGGGGCTATGTATGCAAACAGCAGTTTTCTGACTGCAAATTAAATTTAAAGCAATGTCTCCATCCGCCCCCCCAGTATTAATGAAAATAACGAATAACCAATGTACTGCACTGAAAAATAATCTCAACGTGCCAAGAGAAAAAAAGCAAGCTGAAAAATTTGTTTGGAAATGTATCTCTACTTTACTTGTGCAAAGTGTTGAATCTGTTTTGGAGAATTCAATTGCTGAAATACAGAGTAATGCAAAATATTAATGAAAATACACCCTCAGTCTCTGTAATAATGAACTGTGGTAATTTCCTGAATTTTATGTCAGCTGCTGTTCTGTGTGTATGCAGCACTCATTACATTTCTTAGAATAATTACATGTTCTCACCTCACTCTTTACAGCAGCTTCAATAGTTCACAACTTTGACGTTTGCTGCCTATATTAATGCCAAAATAGCAGCCAATTTTTATCAAAATGAGAACATGAGCGGATTCTTTTGGCAGAAAGACAGAGTAGAAATAAAGATGACTTATCCTTAACTCTTCTCCTGACAACTTTGTTTTTGACAGGTGGTGGGTTTTTGCTTCAGCCATTTTGATGGCCTTTTACAGTTTCATCAAATGCTGTGCAACACCTTTTGTTGTCCAGCAAGTACCCGTGATCTAGTAAGGCCTATTTGTTGTCTGCTTCTCTCACACCATGTCTATATTAACAAGCAACAAAATAGACCATAAACAGAGCTGGAAAGAAAACCAGCTGATTCTGAGGACCCAGAACCTTTGCTGTGTGCGTTTTGGAGGTTTTATTTCAGACTATCTCTAGTCTGGTCCCCTGGTGTGTATGCTGATTGCTGATTAGTGATTGGAGCACCCAGAGGCAGATTTATATTGCTGATAACAAGATGCCCATCTGCCTGTTTAGTTTCATCTAAAGGGATCCATTTTGTGTGGTCTTAGACAGCTCTGTAGTGCAAATCAAAGCATGTTGACTGAAGAGCATTAGGAGATTTGTACTGGAAGTGCATTTCCAATCCAAACAAAAATGCTAATGCAGATGCGCTGTCAGTTTTCACATGAGCTACAGGTTCTCTCCTCCTTGATCTAACTCTCATTTGTTCACCTACTACACCTTTGCTTTGACATTCTCTCTCCCTTGAGAATGAAGTTGCTCAGAGCAAAGAGATCGCTGTCTCTTTCTAGAGGGTTGTGCCTAATTTGCGAAATCTTTTTGTAGAGAGCTGAACATGTATCTGACAATATAAGAAAATCAGTCAGACACTGTGATTCACAAGGAATTTCTTCCACAACCAATTAATTTGCCTTTGTAATTAGTTTTGTTTTTAAAAACTTAATGTGAGTTAGAAGTGATCAGGCAGCCCCTTTCTGTAGTGTAATGGATTTTAAAAGTATGAAACACACAAAAATAATTCTGGAGAGCGTTACTCTACCAATTCAGGAGGATCAAGCCAAGGGAAACTCCCAGGGTGGGAATTTCTTATTAACAGTCTGAATAGATGAAAGCAGCTAAATAGTATTTTGGAAACATCTGGAAATGACCTGGATATTGTTGTTGAAACAAAGTGTGGAGATAGCTCAAGCGAAATAAAACAATTCCATTTACTGTTATAACTATGATTGTAAAGAGACTAGATATGGCTTAGACACTGCCATTTAAAAATATTATGAAATCTTCATGGTTTATCTGAAACTCTCAAATATAAAGTTGCAATTTTTCTTAGCCTGTGCAAGGAGAGTTTCATTCAGTGAAAAATCTTCCATAAAGAAAAAAAACCAAACACTTAAGCCAGTCTGGAAAGAAGCTCATTGTATTGCCTTATACATTTTGTTCTGGGCACCTGAACAGGGAACAACACACCACTTTTCAGTGGAACAAAAGATTCCTTCATTGCCTAAACGCTGGGAAAGATGACAGCTGCAAAATCGGAGCCTCAGAGGACAGGTAGCTTGCATGAGTCCTAATAGGAAATGGACTATTCATGCAGACTTTAATGTCTCACCCCGTCTACTTCAAACTGAAGTAAGATTAGCCTCCTTTAAAAACATGTACATGTTTAATGGTAATTCTAGATGATTATGGTTCTGAGAGACCAGATGCTGAAGTAGAGAAAACAATGTGTCATACATTGGTGTATATAAGAAAACTTACCAAGGTTTAATGTACTAAAAATATAAATGAAAATTATCTTTGTGTGTGAATTTGTGCTTTTGGTATTTTTTGTTCGTTTGGGTTTTTTTTTTTTTGCCTCAAAGTACCTCAAGCAGATTCTATTAAATGAAAGACATTAACAGCATGTCAGCACATTTTAATTCCTTAGTCCTAGTCCTTATATAATTTAAAAACAAGACTTAGGATAAATGTTGTTAATTGACTGAAAAATATACCTGGGCTCTCATGTCAAATAGAAGCCAGTAATTTTTTTTGTACCTGCCATCCACCACAGATGTAGGCACCTTTGCCAATGTTTTGCTTTCCCTATGTCCACAAGTCTTGCAAACTTCATGGTACCTATAACGATTACGTAAAAAATACAAAGGGCTGTTGCTGCTGTTATATATATATATATTTCCGCCCCCCCCTCCCAAGAGTTTACAATTGTAATTTGAAACTGAAATTTGAACTTGTATGAAGGTTTTTCAGCATAATGCATAACAACCAATTATAACAATTTCTGTTAAGGTGGTGGTTTTATGCTATATTTACACAAACTATCAATAGGATGTGCCATCTCATGAAAAGTTTTTTCTTTCACTGGCTAAACATAAAGAGATTTAGAAACAGGATTTACAAATTTGCATTCCTTTTTTTTCATGTTTTCTAAGGTGTACATACAGAAATTTTGTGATAGGTGACTATAAAACTCACAATACCCTTGCCAACAATTTGAAAAACAGAAGTGGAGATGAACTGTCACACTCACTAACCTTTTCTGTTCCTACCTGTTGGCATGGGCACATTTTTATGCACACTGTTTCACTGTACACTGTAATTGTTGTGAAGGGAGTTGTTTTCATGCCGGAGGAACGTGGATGAGCTACCACTGTTGCAGCTCTCTTCATGGAGCTGGGCTTCCTGTGTACGAGCAGTGTTGCAACACCTTATGAAAGGGGATGAAACCAGAGGAGGGAATGGACAGAGGAGAAGAAATAAAGTATTTCAACAGCCCCAAAAGCAGGCAAATTAATTGTGTACAATTTGCATGAACTGCAGTGTTCTTCAAATTTAAAACATCTAAACCCACGTTGTGCCCACTTACTCTCACTGTGCTATAATTTCTGATGGAACAGTGATGATGATATTCACTTCAAAACTATGTGATTCTTTTACAGTTTCCTTCAGCAATGCTTTGTACTTCATCATTTCTTCTAGGTTACAACAGTTCAATGTTGTCAATTCCTTAGAGTAGGGACTGTCACTCATTCTTTCTTTTTTTAAAATTTTTATTTTCCTGCTGAAAGATCTAGTACATATTTCAATGAAAAAAAAAAGTAATAATCATAAAATGTCCCATTGCATTCTATGCAAAGGACTCTAGGTACTGAAAAACTTGTACTGAACAATGACTTTTTAAAATTAAGCGATGATTATAACATACCATAATTCTGAATACTTATATTTTGTGTGTATTTGTTTACATCTCCGTATGAATCCTGTCTGTCTCTGCTGACCATGGGAAATATCCTTGAATTATAATATATATCTCACCATCTGTTAGAACGATGGTATGTACAGAATTCAAAACATTATTAGCCAGAAGTCACCAAAAGAGCTACAGTAACAGCATCAGACAGTCAGGAACAGGCCACCTGTGGTTGCAGATGCCTCCTATAAGTCAGAGCATATACACCATCTGCTACCAGGCCTTTATATTTCCTGTGAAACTGAACTATCTCAAAATACTTCAGTCTATATAATAACGAACTTTTGAGGACAGTGTTTTAGAGTGTCTGTTGGCTTACTGTTTCAGTGTTTATGGGCTAAACCAGAAATTTTGTAATTCTTTAAAATGATGAGTGTTATTAATTAAGCCCATAATACCTTAATTATGACTTTTGTAGTATTGTTTTATACCTTTTCTGGCAAACACCTGACAAATGTAAAATAATAAAGACAATCTCAATTTAAAGGAACTCATAAAACAAATTGTTAAGTTTTATTTAGTTTAAATAGGTAGAAAGAGTGATAAAGGATGCACAGAAGGAACAGTATTGTGGCAGGAAACATCAGCTACAATAATAACTTGACTTTTTCTTTTGGGGGGTAAGTAGATTTGTACTGAAGTAAAATAAATGGGAAAAAAAATGAATGTGAAACGGAAGGAAACAGAGTAGGGCAAAAGAAGACGAAAGCGTGTGGAGTGAAATTGAAAACAAGAGACTGTTCAAGAGGGAGATACCAAACACTAAACACAAAGAGTACAAGTCCAGTCCAGACTGCAGATAGTTCCAGTTAAGCTGTTGCTGCTGTTACTCTCATAAACAGCCTGAGTCTTAACAGTCTGACATGGTAGTTTTTTATTTTTACTGTGTGCTGTTTCCTCAGTTATGAGTGACAGAGGAGTTTTATCTGCAGACACTTCAGCTTAAAAGGGGTGAGGTGTTGACAGGCTGCTCTTTGTGTGCGGTCCTGTTGCTCCGGCGTTCCATTGGTTATTTGATCTGGCAGGGCACGATGCAAGAGTTACCTGTTTTCTAGACTGTGAAGAAGGATGGGGTGTTGCCAGTGCTGGTGGAACTTGATGTTAAGGGAGATAATTACTACAGTCTGTATTTTATTCATAGGCCTGTAAGAAGGATGTGGGAATGCCAGATGGCTGAGTTAATGCATTTATAAATTACTTGAAAGTTGTGTCTATGGATTTTGTTCCATACCTTTATCAAAACTCATTCTATAAAAATGGGGGAAGGAGTAAAAGCTGTCAAAAAGACCACAAGACTTTCCTGTTCTAGATGTGTTTCCATAACAACTTTGTCCTGTTGTACAGTGGTTCTTCAGACTTTAACCTTTCTTTGTGCATTCAAAAACTGTAAATCTTGTCCTGAGAGTAAAATTATCAGTGTCTTCTCCCTGTAGACAGACGAGAAATACACTTGTGGTCTAGTGAGAGAAGAATGTATTTCCATAAAACTTAATGGTTCATAGAACTGGTCGGTGACTCTTCTTTTTATATCTGTAAAGCTGGTAAGTTCTCTATGAGAAAGCATACCATAAAATGAAAATGAGAAAGCTGCAACAATCTATGGAAGTAAGGTTGAGTCTGAAGAAAGCAAGGACTTTTTAGCTGGTTTCAGCAGTTTCCTAATTCCACTATTTATTAAGACAGCTTTAAATCTTGTGTCACTGCCTACCAGTGATATTTCTTGTGCAGAGACAAAAAGGACAAGAAACTCATTAGTGTTTCTCTTCTGATCTCTGTAACTTAAACACATGTTCTGTCAGGGTGTCAAAAATATATGCCCCTGCATCTTCTATTAATAGTAAGTGAATACCATGAGACAGCATCTTCTTGACAATTGCCTGCTTGGTAAATGATGTAGATTATGGACCTTTTAATGAAGAAAGTCAAAGACCATTTCTGGTCTCTAATGACATATTATAGTAAGTAAGCTTTTGATATAGGGATGGGCAATTAATTATATGGAAGGCAAAGACATCTATCCTATTGAATAAAAGCACTTATTTTATCCACTCTCTGTTTCCTTTAAGATCTTGCATCAGTTTAAATGCGAACCCAATGATTCCAAATTTTATTTTTCAAGATGTTAGATGGTATAATATACTCTGTCATTTACAAAAACTTGAAGAATTAGTTTTATTCCAATATTTAGTATGGGATATAGCTTCTTTTACCAAGGATCCCAAAAAATCTTTCCAAAGCTGAAGCTTTTAAACGATCCTATTCAAGATCAGACTGTTTCTCTGAAACCTTCATCAGACTACACCATTGAATCAGTAGTATTGTTTATACATGAATTTGGACAACTTCATCCTCTAAATTGTTGGAAGTTAATGGGTTAGCTTTAATGGCTCAGAAGGAGATCTCCCTGGCACAACTGTTGACTGCCATGAAGTGAATGCACTTACGTTTTCTTCCATGGAGTTCAAGGCTATCAAAATGTGATGTCACAGGACTATAAATCCAATAAGAAGACCAAGTTTTATGTGGGGTACGTTCTTCTCACTTGTTTTTGGCTTTGTGAAATGTATTACATGTGTTGTGGAAAATCTAGTTTTCCAGGGAATTTGTTATCTACTAGACCAGGGAGATCACCGCTTGCCTTGAGACTAGAAATGATAGCAAGTGAAGGCTACCACCACATCTCGTGAGTCGGTGGTTTTACCATCATGGTTAGTACCACTTCACTGGGGCAAGGAGGATCCTTGTTATCTCAAGAGAAGGCACTCTCATCCCTCCAGGAACCCTGGGGGATGGAAGCTGGAGTGAGTACCCATCAGGGCAGGGTCAGAGCCAGTTGCTTAGGGAATTGCAATCATCCTGTATTTTCAGATCTGCACAATAGCTGTTCTGTGGTTGGCACGTCGTCTCGGTCATGATAAACGTATTTCACACCACCTATTGCATTTTGTAGCAAAGATCCATCATTTATTTCTATGTTACAAGCTTCTTAAAGTATTACTTCTTTACATTAGCCTTTTCAAAACAGGAATAGATGGTCTACAGAGAAAGCATGACTTTCTTGTAACCTTTCTAAGAGGAAGAATGAACCTTTCTCTTTCAATCATAGATTCTTCTGCATTTCCATAACAAGTAATTACATTGCGAAGGAAAGAAAAGAGGAACAGTGGTCCTGCATTATGTCCAATTTCACACTTAAGTACGTGGTCACCATCACATAGAGCTTTTCTGTTGCAGCTTATACAATCAGGAATGTAAGGATTACACAGAGTATATCATGTACATTGTACTACTTCCTGACAGTCTAAAATATCACAAAGCACAATAGTAGTGCCTCTCTCAGAATGACTGCTGACTTTCTTTTGTCAAACCCATGAAGATAAATCACATAAGCTTCTTAAAGTTGGAGTAATAATCTTTGGTGATTAAAACAGCTGATGAAAGCTTTAGAAGTTGGCGTGTTGCCACAAACTGATTTCCTGTCCTGCCCGGTAATGTTTGGCCAGTTACGGGCAAAATTTCCTTCTCAGGACCTTGTTTCTGTTGATTCTTGGGAATAACAAGTCTAAACACTTCAAATTTAATGAACCTATTAGATATGTTTAATCCCTCCTTAGCTGTTAATAGTTCCTTGCAATGTTAAACCTGATTTTTAAATGAACAAAATGCCAATTTGTTGCAAGATTCTTAAAGACCAAGTAATTGTCTCCAAGATTTTAAGCCAGAGCTGTACAGTAAACCTGCATTTTTACAATACTGTCCACTGTCTATGATGAAGCCCAACAGCACTGTTAGTCTCATTCTTATTTCTGCAGCATTTTTTTTTCTTGTTAAGACAAAGAACTGAAATTAGTGTCGATGATAATGTTGCAAGAGTTAACATCGGTGAGTGGTAAGAAAAAGCACGCATATTCTTTGTGAATGGATTTAGCTATATCATTAGGCTCGTGGATTTAACTAAATACTATAACAAATCTTGACATTTTACATCCACTTCAGAAAAAATAGGGGCAAATGGAGATTTAAAAAATGAAACATGAAAAAGAACATGTTTGGAGGAGCCCCTGCACTACTGGGTTTGATTTCTCTTTATTTTACTTTGTGCCCCTCATTGTAAATTGTGAAATATTGAAGTAACTTTATTTGACAAAATATTAGTTATAACAGCTATAAGGCTTTGAAAGACTGAGAAAAAAACCCATGGGTGATTTCTGACTTACACTTAGGATTTTAAAATAATGAAACCTAGAATTCTGTTAAAAAAATACTCGGTTAATAGTTTTTGTATTCAGGCCACCTCTCTTGCAAGGAGAGTTAATGATATTGAGCTTTAGATAAAGTATCATTTTCAGGATGATATCTTTAGATTGCTACAGATAGGTCTCAGAGTTGTCATATTAGATGAGTGGAGCAATTCACACTTTTTCAAATTTTGTTTTCATACTCTTTGCAAACTCCAGTGAATGTGCATCTGTCTTCACCATGCTTGTGTTTATTAATTTTTTTTGCTAGTTGAAGCAGATTCTCTGGGTGCAGAACAGAAAGATTTGCTTTGTGGACCTTATTTTCCATCTTCTCTAATGTGACTACTTATCTGATGCTAGACTAATTTCTTAACTTTTTTCTTTTCTGTAAGTTTATGTCCAGATGTAGCTCTTCTAAAGTTATCTTCCTATTTTTAGAATTTTCTTGTGCCAGAATGCCCCTATTATACCCTATAACATTATAAAGATATTTATCTGCTTGCATTTGTATTTTTCCTGCCTTTTCTGAACCTTTAAATTTTCAGATTCTTTTGGAATTGATGTAAACCGAATACATTCTCAGTCCAGTGGATTTTTTGTGTTTTAATTTCTCTCTCTACATATAGACATTCATTGAAAGCTTAAATTCTGTAAATTGGACTTCTACAAGGGCATCTCCTGTACTTGTACAAAATATTTTATAATTAGTCTATCATACGAAATATTTGCAAATCAAAATTTGTACCTTATCAGATACAATTGTATGCATATGAACATAAGAACAGAAAAAAAATATCAACAGGAAAACAAATGATAGCAGATTTTACAGTAAATGTCTTTAGGGAATACTTTATTTTATTCGCAGGGATTCTTTGGGGTAGTATTCAATAAATCAGGACCAAAGAGTGTTACCACTCACACAGAGGAATTATTGGGAAGCTAGAAATAAAAGCTGATTCCCTCATCTTGATATATACTCACATATTTTCAGATTTCCCCATCATGTCAGTAGAATTAATAGATTACAGATGGATACGTTTCTGTTTTTAAGAACTACTGCAAAACACTTGAGGGAAAAAGAGGTAATATTTTGCTGTTGGCAACTCCTGCAATGAGATTTGATGTAGGTATGGCAATACAAGCCATTGAAAGGAACTCTCTTCTTAAATATTGGGACTTCAGCTCTAAGATGTACAAGGCTCCTTTTGTAGATTTGAAGCTAGAGTTAAATTAATTTCATTTTAGAGAGAGGTTATACAATATAACACTCACCCTGTAATATAATGCAGTACTCATCATACTATGACTCCATTTTAACACAGTTCTAAAGCTTTTGCTTGTTATTTTTCTTCAGAAATAGAGCTAGAATTTTTAAAACAGCCAGACCTTCCAAGTTATATTTGGAATTCTTCTGAGATGAGAATACTTACTCGGTCAATGGATAAATGTGTAATATTCTTCAACTGAGCAACAATTCCTCAAGTCTGGTGGCAAAACTATACTCCCCTGCAGTGAAATTATGCTAGTGCTCTTGTTTCACATTATGGAGTGTACAGTGATAAACAGTTTTCCAAAGACAGAATAAACACATTATCTGTCTGCCTTAATATATTTTCAATGGTATTTACATACTTACAGAAACTGTGACGTCAGAGAAAGAGGTTTGACTCAGATGATCTTGAGTTTTGGATGATTTTGTTCTGTTTGCACGTGTTGCAGTCTGCTCTCTGGACCAGATTCTTTCTTGTCCTGTACTTTGCTATCATTTGCACTGAAGCAAAGGGAATGATAACAGTAAAAAATCCTGAATAATTCTGAAACTCATAAATTTAAGTAGAATTTATTTAACTAGAAACTCCTATGGAAAGCTTGTACCCTTCAGGCTTGTGCCTGCTATGTTGTGCTCTTTACTGAGCAGGTAATCCAAGATGCTATCGTAGCAACATAAATAACTGTTATACCCTACATAGCAAGACAAAGGCAACAGAGAACCAGAGACTTTGGCTTTTCTACCTGCAAAACCTAACTAACAGTAATTCCCCTGCCTTAGAGAGGAATCCAAGTATTAGAGTAGTCTAAACGTTGAGCTGGAGTGTAGCATGGAGGATTAGAGATGGTACCTCACTTTCCTATTAAGTGTGGAAGTAAAAGAGAGAGATTAGTAGATGATCCACCTGTTCCATATGTATTTAAAACCAACAGCAATGACAATGTGCATTAAGGAAAGGAGAATGAGGTCAGTTGTCATGAAATAAGTTAGTGGAAGAAGAAATATATTTAATATAGCTGGTTGAATGGCTGAAAACCGGATAAAGCTGTGCTAATTAAGTCAACTGATTTTTTCTGTAGGAATTTGTAGATGCCTGATACTTTCTTGATTTGCTTCTATATATTTTTAATTGTCAAGATTTAGAGCTGGGCCAGACACTAGGTGAATGACAGATATTCTCTGTTTACCCCTCTCCCTTCCCAAAGAGGAAGAGAAATGGAATAAGGGAGAGACACTTAAGGATTAGAAAAGAAAACTAAACCAGTTTTAATTAAAATAATAATAATAAAATGGAATATATATAAATACATACAAACCCAATATCAAACCCAGTTCCCCTGATGGCAGTTATGTCACCATCATCACTGATGTGGTAGAGCAGGCACTGGGGAAGGCCCAGGCTGGGCTCAGTGGCAGATGGGAACTGGATTCAGGAGCTGGATTCTGGAACTGAATCAGGAACACATCCATCGGGACTGAAGGCAGAATTAACGGAGTCCTCAGATGCTGGCCATCGAAGAAGAGAGCTTGACCCTTGCGATCCCTCAACTTTATACCGAATGTGACGTATATGGGATACAATACCTTGTTAGTCGGTTTAGGGTCACCTGTCCTGTCCGCTCCTCCCTGCAGATGCGGCCTTTTATTTTTTGCACTCCCCAACGTGGTGCACAAAGTCCAGCAGTGGCCTTGGTCTGCACACCAATCCATGGTACTAACTCTAAACACTGAGCGTTATCACTGCCAGAAGCAGGCGCTGCCTGTGAAAACAGGCCGCTAACTTCAGACGGTGCAGTTAGTTAGACTGAGCTTAAAAGTAAAATCACTGAACAGAATTGGTTCTGCTCTAATTCAAATCAGGACGCAAATTTAAACATACAAGTTTTTGAGTCTTTTTTTGAAACAAACAGTTCAGAATGCACTCTTATTAAAATCCCTTGTTAATTTTTAATAACTATGATCCAAGAAAGATTTAATTTAATTTAAAGATTTATGTGTTCCAATAAGCAATAGGACATAGGTGTAAAAAGACGGGACATAATTTTAGAGGTCAGCATTAGACTAACTTAACCTTGGTGTTAAAATGCTAAATGTACATCTGTATCTTGAGATTTGCATCAGCTGGCACATTTCGCTGCCATTGAAATGAATTGCTCTGCTGTTCTCCCTACTTGGTTGCATATAGCTGTCACCTCCTACTTGCAGTTAGAGAATGTCTGACATACATTTTTTTTGCTGTTGCAAGGTTAATTTTCAGATAAATTCAGCGCGATGCCCTGACACATACTGTCTGATTTGCTCTGTACTGTCCCAAGGACAGCAGCAGGAATGTGTATCCAGAGCCACTGCAGAGAGCCCTCTACACCTCCTGGTCACAGGCTGAAAAGAGACTGCCAAAGCTGAATGAGTAGTAAAAGTATTTATACAGCTTTGCCTGATAAATACACTAATCTGTTTTAAGTAAATTCTTACTCAGTAAACATCAGGTTTCAAATAAGGGGTATCTATTAAAATAAAGATAATTGCCCATCCCATGTTTTAATTTTCAGACACATGGTCAGTTTAAAAGGAACTGGTAGGCTGGAGCTCATTCAGTTCAAGATAGAGCTTGGAGGCTACGTGTGTATTTTTAAGTCAGAGCTACTAATTGAGCAAATCCTTGAATGATTAAATTCATATTCAGAGCTTTGGTCATTGATGCATTTTTACTGTAAGGGCATGAAAAGGTAATAACAGACCTGACATTTAGGTACAGATGCTAATGGCAATACTAATTTGGTCCTGAAAAGGTGTAACAGGGCCTTGGTTAACTGAACTGAGTTGTTTCTGTTTGAGTGATTTACCATACACTTCAGTGATACTTACTATAATTTTGTGCCAGCCAGACCCATCTGTTCCATGGCACATCCCTTAAAATATGTCATTTACCAGAAGTAAATCTATTTTACAATCATCGTCTTTCAAGCAACTCAGACAACGACTATAGGCTGCAATTAGTCTACTTTATTATGCTATCAACTTGAACAGTTTAGCTTTAAGGGTCTGCCAGGCTACAGAAACAGCAGTGTTGTAGCATGACAAGAAAAAAGAGAATTCACTGACAATTTTGAAAACAAAACAAAACAAAACGCCTCTGGCCCTTTAACCTTATTCCCTCTAGACATAACAGGGTTTTTGATTTTCTTTTCTTTTTTTTTTTTTTTTTTTTTCTGAACTAGCAGTTATAATTAGCCATTTTGGCTATCTTCATCATCTGATGGACACTTCACAATACGTGGCATGGAACGTATTGGACAGATGACCCTTAGCTGGTAAAATGCAAATCCATGATTTACATACTGCAACTTTCGTAAGAAATGCTACCAGTTGTTAATGAGTGAATAAGCCCCATCTGTATTTTCTCTGGTCCTCTGCTGCAAGCTAATAGTAAACACTGATAATACAAATAATTAAGAAATAGCATCAGGTCAGGGATACAGCATTATCTATTTCTCAATCTATTTTAATTAAACATTTTGTTACTAAACATTGTACCACAATAAGCAACTCTGAATGATAGGAATAATCTGATATGTCAGAAAATAAAGTTCTGAAGTGAAATCAATTCAGAAAAAGTAGGCTTTTAAGATGACTTAATGCTTGAGGGCATGAGGAATAAGGAGTAGACTTCTGCACAATAATGAAGCGAGCAAAAAGAAGCTAAGAGGTTGAGTTTATTGCCTGATAAGTTTGAACTGGAAGTGAAAGAAAGGACAGGGTTATCAGTGATTTAATCTCCACTAAAATGTTACTTGATAAAACACCTGGATGTAAAAACTGGGAGAAATGTAAATCTGTCCAAGATGACAGCTAACGTAGCTATTTTCAGTGCTCACGTGGCATTAAAAATGGATTGAAAATTATCGCAGTTTCATGTCTATTGATGCAAACCTTTAAGAACTAACTTAAATCTTTTATTCTACACAAAATGTCTGTGGGCTAAGAGTAGTTACAGCTGCCTGGAATGGAACCACAATTCATAAGATCCAGTCTAAGGTCCTTCATGAATTCTTTCATATGGCGCAAATGATGTCTTCAGAGACAAATCTGAACTTAAACCTTACTATTTTTCTGCACAAAAATTTAAGAACACTCAATATGGACAAATATTTTGGAGCTGTTTTTACTCTGTTTTTTTATAAGCGTCACGATAAGCCTATACTTTCCCATGCCCTGCTGTCTAAGTAACTTAGATGATAAGTGACTTGCCAGGCATTATTAAAACCACTCTGCTGCCAATTCAATAAATCAAAACTCAGCTAGAATTCATACTATAAGTAAACTGTGACAATGTTTAGCTTCTATTTTAGACTTCTAATGGAAGTCCTAAGTGTGTACCCTGAGTTGCCATAGCATGTAGGTACAGTATTTTGTTTCTGCTCCCTCTTCCTTTGGGCCTGTGCTATGGTCTTCATGTGGCTTTCTCCTGTGTGTCGGCAGTGACACAGGAGACGTGGCAAAGCCGTAAGGGATCTACTGTTGCCGGCAGTTTCTGCACTGTGGTAGGTGTGTTTGCATTTGCAGGAAGGCACAGAGCCATTGGAGGAGGTGCAGGAAAGGGTGAGAGAACTGTGTTCATAGTCTTTTAAATTATTTTATTTGCCTTCCATCCTGAACAGTGACAAAAAACACTTGTCTGGGATTCACTACCCATTCTGTTCTGCTCCTTATGTGCCTTTCTAGAGCAAGCTGTTGTGTACCAGGCATCTAATAATGAAACAAAGCTCTTGAGTTAAAAGTGCAAACTTAGCCAAATCTTTATCTTCTGAGCTGGCCACCTGCCCTTCTGAAATCAACAAAGCATTTCTGCTTCCCATAACACAGTATCAGTGAGTCTCTGTCCCGTATTTTCCTTCCTTTTTCCTCTATCCTGTATGGCTTCTTGTAAACAGATTCTAGTTATCTGGTTTCAAGAGAGAATTTATTAATAAAAATTAACACCCAGTACCTGAGACTACAAAAAAAATCACACCTTTTTTGAATTAAGATTAATGCTCTGCTAGAAGAAAAAGGCTGATCACAATCTCCAAAAGCCTGCCATCACAGAGAAATGAAAGAATTCAAGTTGCATTCTTCACTCTATCAGTGTCTGGCTCTCAGATGCCGACTGTGCAAGAGGCCTCTGTGAGTAGTAATGATTTTTATCCTGTTTCCTTTTAAGTCTCTGTCTGTCAGTGCTGACTTACGGAATCTGTTCACATGCTCTGGATCTTGTTTGCTAACACACTATGAAGCTGAATACAATGCACCTGCCCATTTGGCTTCAGAAGCCTCATTAAAAAAGAAAGGCAGATGAAAAAGATGTCACAGTGACTTACTAGCATTTCTATTTGAATCATAATAAGTTATAATTGCACTTTTTTTTTTGAGAGAGAGTTCTTTTTATCCAATATTATTTGAATGAGAAAAAGAGGAGGAGACTCCAGTGGGTAGTATGTATAGGGTCTCTCCTGTGTGGTGGCTTGACAGTTCTGCAGTCCTATTTTTCCCCCTTTGTTAGTCTTATTAAGTTCTGCTGTTTTATTTTAAAGTAAACTTAACATAGCTGCCACTTATCAGTGTTTGATTTCCACCTGTGAATTTTTCTGGTCTTCTATGAAGCATTAATTATTAGTGCAGGCAGTGCTCTAATTGACATCATTGATGTTTTTGGGGGACTGTCCTTAATTGCACTGCCCAGCCCCAATCTGAACTTGTCACCCATGGACCCAGGGCTCCAGGTGAACTCGGTCTCAGCCCGCGGCTCAGTAGAGCTGTAGGCGGAACTGTGCCTTGTCCTGTCCCTGCTGCTCCTGACCGGATTTTCTGGGCTAATCTCAGATCTGACTTGTCACCTTACCTGTATTTGACAATTACCACATCTGCTCTGCTCAGGTCCTTGGACTGTGCCCTGCCAGTGAGGGCACTGCCCTGCTTTCTTTTGCGGTCATCCCCATAACCTTAAATTGTGCAACAACCCTATTCTTGCTACATCTAGCAGGGCATATAGTAAAGTATCTAATAATTATCTCTCATTTATCTAGAAGTAAAGAAAAAGTAAGAGTGTTATGGAAGCACTCCCCCACCCCTCAAATGTTGCATATTTACTAACATTTTATAGATGATATAAAAAAAAAAGTAAAGCTGTGATGATTTAAGTTTATGAGTCAATGCTTTATGAAACATTTTCAGCACAGAAGTCCCCAGTTAGAAGCCTGTGTGCTTCAAAGCTTGTGTGTTTCCTGTCTTGCCTATGCCAGCAAGAACATGGATAGACGTTCTTACTTGCTTCAACCTGTAAGTGACACAGACAAAGTCAGAATTGCCTACAGTTAACTGCCTGAGAACTGACCTCTTGGTATTGGGAAATATAAATTGGCTTCTTATATCAGTTACCTTTCTCTACGTATTTTAAAGGTACTGAAGCAGAAAATGTGAACATCCAGTCTTAGTTCCATCTCTTCACATCGTGATGGAGCTGTTACTCCTACGCCTTGGGGCATATGGTGGGCTGTAACTGAAGGAAAACACAGACTGATATAGTAGTTTAGTAGGGCCAATCATCATTAGGGTAGAGAAGGACAGAATTAGTTAAAAAACAGGGTGATACTGATCACCTTTATGGTGATATTATGATATTATTTATGGTATATTCAGTGATGAATATAACCAAGTCAGAGACTTGGTTATGTTTAAAAACTCATATACTTTTTTTCCCATGTGGATGGATCAAAGTAGGGATTGGTCAGCAACTTCTTACTGGGCCTTAAGGTATTAAAGAGATTTGAGAATATGTCATGCTGGCACAGCAAATTCAGCATATTAGTTGCAAATGGGTTTGAAATTACAGCCTTTCCACTTAGAGAGGAAATCTTTTATCATACAGGACCTGCTGAAGTAGTGGATGTGAAATGGATCCTTCCTGTTGCCCAATTCCTTCAGCAAGAAATAGTTAAATGTTTCTGCTGCACAGGCTCTGAGGCTCCTGAAAGAGGGCATCTCACAGTGTTTCTATCTGTATCTAACACAGGGAACTGAGGCCAGCTGTCCAATCTTTCCATCATCACTACCATCACTCACATTCCGAGATGAAACAAAACTAGAACAACGAAGAAGAAGTATAAAAGACTTGAACTACATTTGAGACTCATGTCAAAAATGTTTCAGTCCTCAGGTAATTTGCTCAGTTCTGGCTCCTTTCGTATTTACTTCAAAGCTTCAGTGAAAATGAAAGGATAGAAAATGGCATTTAGGTTTGCAGGTAGCTGTAGTCACATTCTTGTGACTTGATCTTGCTTTGTTGAAGGGTGTCTTCCCTTAAAAGTGAGGAGCTGTCTACACATCTTGAGGAAATGTCTTACATCAGGGCTAGTCAAGGATACAACAGACCTAGTAAGTTGTGGGATTTTTATCTGTTTTCCCATGACAGACTACACTGAAAACAAATACAGATCAATAAATTAAATTGATTTGCCTAAAAGTAGCACCTGCTCCTACCAGAAAAAAAAAAAAAATTTGATCAAATAAGAAGTTGATGCACAAACTTATAATCAACAAAAGATTTATATATTTTGCAGGATGCATCAAATAAAGTTTCATGCTTCTTATGTGTCAGTAATGTCAGTTTGCACAGGCGTTGTTTTTCTAACATGCTACAGCCCTGTTCTAAGCCTGTTGTTGATTTTAAAAAGAGTGATTGAGTTGCAGTATTCTGTCATAAGATCACAGATGTGAAATGCAGGAAAAGACTACCCAAAACCTATAGCTCCTACTGTCAGTGTGGGGTAACACTTATGGGGACCTCTACCTTGTTCAGTACAGAGTAGACATCTTTGTTTCACCTCCTCGGTCTCTTTTTTTCATTTGTCGCCACTTCATAGCCAGCAGGAATGGGACACTTAGCTGACTCAGTGCTACTTTGTTGTGTTTCGCACTCTTGTATAGTTTTCTGGTACTGCCTGCAGTAGCTAAATGCTAACATGTGTGTGCTGTGGATAACCAAAATGATTTCTCTGGTCTTGTGAGTTGGCAAAGTACGGGTAAATTTTCATTGAGATGACCAGAGAGACTTGCATGCAATAAGGGGGTCTTCCATACAAGTTTATAGTGTTTGTGAAAAAGTCCAAAAGTGATAGAGTATCTGAACAAAATGGCCAATGTGTGAGAAACATATTTTTAAGCATGGAGAAAAACATGTAAATGTCTTTATATATACGTATGTGTGTGGAGAGAGAGAAAGAAAACGGTATTATATTATCCTGGTTGGATGGCTTTAACTGATGTAGCTGAATTTTTACAAAAGCACCCATCCTGAGACAGGCACAGGTGGCATTTGCTCAAATGTTTTAAGGGATTTAAAAGGGCAAATGTTACTCATATCACTGGTATAAATTGTTTGGGAAATGTCCAAAGCACCAAATGGTGGCTAAACATTGAGTTGCATAAGGCAATACCTAACATTTTGAAACTCCCATTTTAGCTTAAAATCTCACTTCATACTCAAGAATCGCTACCCACACTTTATAGCTCAGTTTCAAAGGGCAATAGAGAAAAGCTGAAGTGTTGCCTAAGACATCAGCAATACTTCACCTGATTTATCAGATCAATAAATGCTTAGTAATCTTATCTTAATCAGTAACTTGAGATGTAAGGTGAAGAATAGAGATTGCCTTTATCACACAATTTTTGCTTACCTGGTACCGGGGATGCTTATTGAGGATCCTCACATTACAGAACACATCCCCAGTGTCAGTGACTCCTTGTATTAGAAGTAGTTAAACCATTCCTTTTGCTGTTGGAATGGGCAAAATCTTAGCACTGATTTTACTCTGTCTACAATTAGTAGACCCTTTTGCTGTAATTTACTTTCTGTATCCTGTGACTTTTAACCTGTGTGTATTCTACATCAGTTTAGGCACTTAAATGAATCCTAGAAGTCTCTCTGTCCTGGGCTCCCTTTAGCTATTTCATCATTAGAGAAAGGTGCTGCAATCCTCTCCTCCCCTCAAATGTCTGTGTAAGTCCCATTTTTATCAACTGGACATCTCTTACGAGCTTCAGCAAAAAAAGCATCAGGACCCCTATATACCTAGGTTGCCAGTTAAGAAAGCAGGAATTGCCAGCATGGTTTACATTTCATGGTGAAAAATCAAGCACGGAGACTTAATTTGCGCAAACATCTAGTCTTTTGTTAACACAAGAGTACATATGTGCATATAAACGGAGATTTTTCTCTTTTAGACCTCAACAGATCTTGCTAACTTTGCCACGGTAATATTTTATTTAAGAAACAATCAAAATGTCTCTTCTCATCAAGATAAATAGTTGAGTGATGTGAGCTGCAGGGGCTACTTTTCCAGGGAATCACTCAGTTAGCATTTGTACAACAACCTGTATCCTTTGTATCCATCACTTTGAACTGAACACAAAATGAAACTGTCTCACCCTTGGACCAAGGTAGGCAGTTTTCTCTCTTTTACCATCCCTAAGACAAATTAGGAATGTAGGAAACCTTTCACTCGAACAAAACGATGATTATAGCAGGTAATAGGACCTCACATTAATCAGTGCTTTCAAAGAAAAGGCCTCGACCTGTGCCCTTTGTCTAGCCTACTGGTAGGTACCTTTTTTTCCCAGTTTCTTTCAATGTCAGAGCATTCCCTTTCTGTGTAATACATTCTCTTGGAAAATGTTTCTCTTTTCAGGCAGTCCTTCTGCATTGATCAAAACCCCTCCAGAAAGCCACTGAAGAAATCTGAACTTATAATGATGTTCTTTTATATTTTCTTACAATGAACAATGGCTCTCTCAATACTAATGGCAACAGTACATAGAGGCAACAGTGCAAAGACTTGGGGGGAAATAGCCATTATTTGCTAGACTTGCTGTTTCATGTTCTGAAAAAAAAAAAAAATCCTGTCTTCTGCAGCCAAATCTTTACTACCTCTTGTTGAAAACATTCAAGGCCTTTGCAAACCAATGCTGAGATGAGAAAAGATAAGAGTGGATTAACATTTTTCTTCTTTTTGGAAGAAAACATTAGTGACAATTAGATGGCAAAAGATCTTAGTTTTCCATCCCTCCTTAATAGAGAGAAAACATTCTGTTTGATAGCCTTTTTTTGTTTTGCTGGCCTTGAATTTTAAATCAATTATCCCCAAAACATTAAGCTTGAGTGAATGAATGGAACTGAAAGTGGCTCCATTGAATAAAAGACTCCCTCTACTGACCGAAATACAGGTTGCCAGATGAAACAACGCTTGTTTCCCAAGGGGGCACAAAACCTACAGCGAGTATGTCACTAATTTGTCAGTCCGGTCAGATTTTTCTCATCTTTAAAGTTTTGGGTGGATTTTTTTTGTTTTGTTTTGGAATAGGTGTTAGGGAAGTGATACAATGACATCTTCTATCAACATTTAGAAACAAGACTGCCAATAAGCTTACCTGTTTTTCTTAGTGTTCATGGATGCTAGACCGACTGATGCTTAGCTCCGGTTGAGTTTGGTTAACCCTTACTCATCAAGGAACAGACTTCAATTTCATAGTGAAAAGACCATTTTACTAACAAGACAAAGCAGCATTACAAGGGATTTGATTGGGAAGTAAAAAGAGTACAATGGCTTAGGAGAACTTTGAGTTCCAGAAAGGAACTTTAAATCTAGCCCTGGAGTGAGATACTTAAACTTCCTTCAGTGTCTTTACATTTAAAATTCTGTCATTTCCATGTCTCATGTATTTTTACTACATTGGGAGGTATGATCGGAGTTCTCAGAACTGGGAGTTGGTAGAGGGAGATAATGGATATATCACGATTGCAATTTAAATTATAAGCTTGCTTGTGAAATAAAAAATATGACAATTCAATTCTGTCATTATATTAAGATGAATATCAAAATGTATATTTGGCTCTAATATTTTTTTGTTACCTCAGTACTTTGCTTTTTTAGAATTACACGAGAACAGTTTTTGGAATGCGTAAAGAAATGCAGGCAATTTTAACAAATTTGTAGAGAGTGGATAAAAGAAGATAAATAATCGTTCATTAGCTAAGTAAAACCTAAAGCTGTGGTGGCTGATGCTGATACATTAAATAACATACCCCAGAGCACAAGTAAAGTCAATGGTGGAGCTTTAAGCAGCTGATAATACTGGCAATTTAAACCTTCTGAAGCTGTTTATTAGGTTCAAGTGCCACAGTGGATTGTGAGGCCAAAGCAAGCAGGAGGGGAAACATACGGCAGGCTTGTACAGATGGGAAAACACAGATGGAATCGTTCAAGAAAATCAGCTGATATCGCTATTCTGGCAGGAAGATCTACCTCAGAAGGAGGGAGTCAGATGAGTGATCAGAATTTCTAAGTATTTCTGACATTCTCCCTCTTCTCAGCAGATCAAGAGTTCCCCACAAAAAATCCTTGACTCTTTGTTATAGGTAAAACCAATCTTAACTTACGAAATTTCACTTAATTTAGTTATTGCTAATTTATGTAAACTTTTAATTACTGAATTGAGTATTGAAGAAAAAAAGTAGACGTAAACAATTGAATGAACACTTTAGGAGTCACCTTTCCTCCTCCTTTCCCAGGCTCAACTTCAGTCAAACACCTTTCCTTCACTTTCCTAGTCTTTCAACTCTCCTTGTTTTTGGAGCACATAACACCCAGCTGTCCCAATCTTTTTGGTGAGGTGATGGGCAGTGAAGGACGCTGAGGTCAGTGTATAATGATCTCTTTCTGCTGCTCCTTGCGTTTTGTTTTCCTCCACTGCTCCTTGCTCCTTAAGCATTTTCATCTTCTCTGGCATGAGTGGCCTCTGGGCAGCAGTCCCTGAGAGGACGTCTCTGCCCTGGTATATGCTGCCCATGGGCTGCCATTCCTCAGAGACATCCTTTCTCTGACATGGAGCAGCTCCTTCCAACAGCGTGTCTCCAGGCGTGTCCCACACCATGTCTCCTTCCATATGTCTCCTTTGTTTCTCCTTCTCTGTTTTCCCCCTACAATTCTCTAAAAACATTTGTTCACATACCTTCTTACACCTGACCTCTCCTCATCCTCTCATACATCTTCTGTCCCTTGTGGCTGCCACTTTCTTAAAAACGTTTTAGCAGAGGCTCCATAGGCTCCCCAACTGGTGGAAAGTTTGGTGTGCAATGGGTTGTTTCTACCTGTTCCAGAGCTGTCTGGGCAAGGAGAGACCAGATCTGGGCAGGTCCTGGCTTCCTCCCACACAGGGCATCCTGCAGCCCCTTGCTATTTAAACACTGCCAGATAGGCCCAACACATTCCTTGGTCAGGAATTCCTGGGCAGACAAAATTGCCATTTTCAGAGTGTCAAATAAGGAATAAGATTTCATTACTACTACTAAAACATACCATCATGGTATGTTTTATGCATTTAGATTTATAGAGAAGTAACTGTCCTCAGACCTGGTAGCTCATAGTACTATCTGATGTATTAAAACATCTTATGAAATTGCTTTGCATAACAATTCATTATTAGTTATAGTAAGCAAGCAAACATATTTTGGCTATTTTTAACTTGCACAGTTTGCACCATTTTCCTATAAGCAAAAGAAATACAGACTTACTGGAAAGCTACAATTCTGATGTGATTCTGGAAGCATTATAAAATAATCCTAATTATGGAAACAAGATTTTGAAACATGATGATGACCAATATATTTTAAAACATTTCTTGCCTTCTGTCTTTTGAGGGATCTTCCAGATAAACCAGTCGTGTACTATACCTTAAGGCTCTTCTTTTCCCCCCCCTTCAAATGCAGTATAGAAAATGAGTTTCTCCTTATTGACAAGCTAAGCCTTGAATTGACATGTTGTCCTCAATATTCCTCAGCCACAGTCCTAAGTGGCTTTTTAGGTACCTTATTCATGCACATCATCAATCTCCTTCTTCTCCCAGAACTTGCAATCCTTTCTCCTGTCACTTGCTCCTTGTACTCTGTTTCTTTTTGTTGCTGTTGTTCCTTCTGCAGTTCTTGCTGCCAGTGCTCCTGCTCTTTCTGCCAACTGCCCATTTCTTTCGTGTTCATATTCAGAAGAATTAAAATGACTGCATGTACATGTAGCATATGGTCTTGCATATAATAATGGATATGAAACTTATAAACGTTTTGCTCCCTTCAATGCAAAGTTGACTGTTTTCAGAAGTTTGTTTTGGCTTCTATGTTTGTATTGTTCTGAAATATGATTTAGGAAAAAAGCCCAACAGAAAGTAAGAAGGCATTTCAGACTGGGTCCATGCTCAGACAGCCTCCTGTTCAGGTTCTCAATATCTGCAAAGTACTAAATCTGTATGGGAAAATCTGAAGGCAGCAGGAGGCTGTGGATCAATGCTAAGGGAAAGGGACTTGAGCTGAGATAAATTGCCTGAATTGCCAGCCTTGCACAGATATATTTGCCATTTCCAGTGGCAAGACAGAGACCAGCTGAATTGCTAAATCAGCAGTTTGATTACTGCCTTATGGTTATTTGGATTCAGCATAAGCATATTTAGCAAATTGCTGATTTTAACATTTAGCAGGCTATAAAGTAAATGTGACAACATTGCAATTAAGATGCCTGCAGAGCAAGCACAAAGTGAGCAGTTATGTCTGGGTCAGTTTTGGAACTGATTCATGGGGAACACTGAACCATCAGCTGGGACAGAGTGAGAAAATACAAAAGGCCACAGATCATGATGATTTGAAAGGATCAAAAGGCAACTCAAAGACTAAGAGGCGAGACTAGGAGAAGAGGACCAACATTGAAGACCTCAGCTTTCAGGCATCAACTGCTAGGAAGACAAACACCATTTTCCTGGCCACCTCGCCTCATCAGGTGGGATGTCTCTGCAATCTTGTGCTGTCAGTATGGACTCCAAAGACCAACAAAGAGGTCTCATGTCTTTTGTTTTGCCTCAGATTAAATGAGTCAGTTTCATGTATATTAGTTTTCCAGGACAAAGTTATGTAGGATGTAATACAAAAAACAAAAAAAGGTGTCAACTTTAGCGTTGAATCATGCAATCGAATAATAATCCATAGCATAACACTGGATGATGAATTCATGTTTATAGAGAAAGCTGACTTGCCAATATTCTAATCTTTTAACCTTTTTTAAATGTGCAAAATAACAAGGCTAAAAGAGAATACAAATGCAAATGTTATGATCTTCTCTACTTTGTTGAGCCATTATGTTTATGAAGCATATTTTTTGACGTCAGAACAAAACAACATAGCATAATAGTTGCTCTGGTTTTCCTCTATTATTTTTTCCTGTATGTCTTTAACGCTGTTTTGTCTTTTCATAGACATTTAATATGATTTTTAATTTACACTTTTGGTAAGTTAGGAAGTATACTTTCAGAAAATTTTTTATGACCATGAACCAATACAAGAATCATAAGCTGACAAAGCTAGGCCATTTTTATTTTCCTCCATGTGCTCTGCTAATGAGAAACTTCATAGGACTACAGAAATTTGTTTCTGATGTTTTTACAGATTCCACACTTAACATAGAGTTTATCAGTTTCTTACTTTCTGCAGTGAGAGAAAACAGCAGAGGATGAAGTTCCTTTGATAAAAATCTGTAAAGAAAACAATATCATAACTGGGCCCATACCATGAATCAGAATCCAAATGTAAAAATTCCTCAGATTACAAGTATGCTTGAGTTAAAGATTTTAAAATCAGTCTATCTCATACTAAATTATCTTTTCCTAGGAGCTGTATGTATATACTTCCACATACCTGTGGGTAGGCTTTGTTTGAGTTTTGCATGTGAAACAAATCTGTGTTGTTCATCAGACTCTCTACTATCTGTGATTTGTCATTACAGCAACTGCGTCTGTTTGGCTTTGCAGCTGACATCATCCCTCTAACTGATCTGAGAAGAAGCAAAATCAACCTACAATTTTCTTCATAAGCAGTTTATAAGGAACTGTTAGGAGGATTCAATAGCTCTTATTGCCTGTCAGGCTTGGCAACAGGGACAAGTGCTTCTTGAATAAAGCAAATAAATTTGTGTTTCCTAAGACTCTTATCATCTCTGACTAAACAGGTCCTTCAGTAGCTACACAGACATAACAGTCTACATGGTTTGCATGTACTCCTTTGAAATGTCTTTAACATTCTGGGAAAGGACACACCTTGAGTAACATGTTCCTGCAATGCATGAGAACTTTGGAAAACTTTGCTTGTATTTATTTTATATTTTAAAGTAAAAAGAATGCCTAGGGAGAACATGACCCATCCATGTATCAAGTCATCAGATTTTAAGAAATAAGCTTGTTATTTGCAGTGTAACTGGATATTAAAGCTATAGATTTCAATTTTAGGTCAGTAAAGCTTAGATTATTATATTCTTTTTTGCATGCTTTTGAACAAAGTGTGAATCTAACAGCGTCTCATGTGGCCATTGTCTCATCGGGCTTCCCATTGCCCTTGCTCTTTCACTCAAAGGAGTCAAGTTTCTCATTCATGGGAAGAAAAAAAAAAATCCCTTCAAGTATTTGTTTTTAATTAAAGCACCTTTCTTTTTTTTCCCTTTTTTTTTCTTTTCTTCTATGCAGACACAAATGATAGAGAAAAACATAGCTATGATTAGTAAATTCCATTGCTACAAAAACTAAAGGTTGCCTCTCTGACCGAAGTAATAAGTTTTTGTCTCTAGATCTCTATTTTTCTCATAAAAATGTTTGTGCTGTCTTAATGGACTATGTGTTAAGTGAAAGACCAAGGTGAACAGTGTCTAAAATTGACAGGTTCATTTAGGGAAGTAAGTCTGAAAAACTTTTATTCTGGTCATACTTTAAAAACACTGACAGATGCAGTTCTTTTAACATTCTCATCTGACTTGACCCTACACGGTGACACAGGATAATCTGATACTACTAATGGGAATTATTTTGTAGGTATAACCATTTCTAAGAAAGTCTATGCAGTTAAAAACTTTCATATGAAATCTACCAGAAATTTTATGTAAGTACTTTAGCAAATGGCTTGTCAACATGAAATGTAATATGTTCTTTAGTTGAAAGCAATCAGTGGTTTGGCTATGAATTTTCAATAATGTTATTAAGAAGAGAGTTTTAAAAAAAAGCCACATGTAAACAGAATATGAAACTGAAGCACAAAAACGAGGAGTTTTCACATTTGGTAATCTATACAATTTAAACTGGAGATCTTTTCTGGATTCTAGTTTGCTAGTTAGAACGGGATAATAGAATGATGGCAGCAAACTGACCGACCTGTGTGGCAGAACATGCTGCACGTATGAGCTAGTTCTCACCTTGCTCAGTGCAGGATTATGAAATCCAAAGTCATCTCCAGTGAGTCTTTAGCAAGTTCTCCACTGACTGTAATAATAAGCAACATAAAGCCACGAGAGGAGGTTTAACTCTTTGCTATGGTCAATTCTTAATTTAAACACCGTATCTTTTAATTTTTCAGTTTCACTTTGTGACAACTAAAGCATTCTACTTTTTCTCTGCTTTGTATTTTCCTGCAGTCACTTCCCTACGAGTTTAGTAATTCCTATTTCCAGTAGCCCTTAATAATACTAGTAAGACCACAACTACTCATCATACATTAAAACTACCACTAACATTTCCTGTCATCATACTGACTTGTATTTACAGCCAAACCAGGAAAGTCTGCATTTTCTCCATTAGGGGGAATCCTTGCTCTATCTTCTTCTGAAGGTTTTCATATCTCCCAAAGCACTTTAAAGTTCTTTTTCGCATTAAGAAATGCTGAAGTCTATAGTTCTGTTTCTGAAATATCTGTTTAAAGTAGTGGTCAGATCACTGATGCTTTGAGTTTAACAACTCAATGTGTGCAAGAGGAAGACTGACTTCTGCTGATCCGTGCAGAGCATATGTAGTTCTTGTTCTCTTCTGTATGTAATTAGCTGTCACATGAAAAGCACAGTCCTCTCACACAAACATCAAACAGTTTAAAGATGAAATCAATGGACTCCTTCCCGAATCTTTCACTTTTTGAGAGAGTAGAAGTAGCAAAGGATTCAGTGACAGCTACTATAAAAATTCTTTCTTTCACAAGCTTTCATTTTTAGCTGAATCTTATCTGTTGAGTTGTTCAAAACATTCTGCAGGCAAAGCAATATTCATACGGAGCTGATTTGCTTGGACAGTTTGAAAAATATCATAATTTCTGAAACGTCCATTCAAAACCAGTATGATGATAGTGAATCTTTGGATACCAAAATTCAGCCTTAACTAAAGATTTTCATCTTCTGAAAATCTGAAGTCATATAAAAGAACTGGGGCAAAATAGCAACTTTTGGCTAAACGTAAGGTTTTCTTTCTTGCTCCAAACAGCGAAAGATTATTCCTTACTTCATGCTCTATTCTTCTGAGAGTGTTATGCTATAGAAACTGGGAAACTTTTGCAGTGAACATTGTGTTGTTTTTTTTTTATTTGAGAGTTAAATTTAAGTCTGTGGGCAACACAGCTGATCATATGAGGAGAGAGTGAGCAAAGAAGGAAAGAGAACACCAGTAGCGGAGATGATGATCACATCTTTGAAACAGAAGCACTGGTTTTTTGAGGAGTCTTTCATCTTCTTTAAATACCAAGCAATATGAAGCTATTAACTTGCTTCTATTAAAAAATCAAAAGAAGAATAAGGAGAGAAAAATGAAGAATAGAAATAGAATATAATTATTTCTCAGGTGAAAGGAAATGAAGTAGTAGTTTTTCTGGTGGCAGAACATGTGGTGAGAAAAAATTCATGGTGAACCCAGTGGTTGCTATAGCATTGTCAGACAAATGACAAAAGTAATAGTAATACCTCTTTTCTGTCACCATATTCAGTGTCTCCACGCAGTCACTCTGCCTGTACTTGAAGCAGAAAGGACCAGAAAGAATGCAAAAAAAGGCTAAGCTCCTAAACATATGTTCTCTTATAACTGAAACACCGAACTGGCGTCTTACCGCTGGATTTGGCAGGATGCTGAAAAAAATGTCAAAAGCAGCTGGTATTGCCCTTTAGCAGCCCCTTCAGGCTTGATCTAAGCTATGCAATTTTCACTTTGGGAGCATTCACCTGCAGTAGGTGATATTCATCACAGGCTCATTCAAGGGCAAAATGTTACTATTTGTAGTATTTCATTTTAGCTGAAACTACAACAATTGTAGCAGTTGTTGAGGAAATCTCTTCTTGGAAACTGAGAGGCTAAAGTTAGAGTTACCCAGTGTTGCTAAGGAAGATTTCAGAACCTTCTGAATAGACAAAAAAGCGATGCAAAGCTCTAGTGATGTGATAGAAAAAATAATCCTCATCGAAATTCTGAATTTTAAAAAGTGTATTAAGATCAAAGTTGCAACAATTCAGATGGAGCAGAAGAATTCAACAACAACGCCGTCTTAAGAATGAGTGACTCAAGCTGGTAGTTCTCTAAAGATAGCAACAGTAGCATTCACGGTCCCATAGCTTTTTTTTTCACCCAAGGCAGCATCAGTTTTCAAAACTACAAAAGACAAACAAAATCAAAGCCACCTGTTCAGCCTGCCTGCTGAGTACAAGCAGTTTCAAACAAAATCAGAACTGATCCTACCTATGCCTTTACAGACGTCAAGTTATCCTCAAGGAACTACAGGTAACAGCAATCAATATCGCAGTATTGCACCAGACAATGGTTTAATTAGCTGACTCCATCTCATGTGGAAAACTGGAGTACATGTGGCTGAGACAACAAATAGGGCAAAGTCTGGAGTAAATTCTTTAGTGGCTTCTCTTTTATAGGTCTTTAGCTGCTGTGTGCTTGCATAGCTTGCATGACTTCTGTACTGTAAGTGCAAAAGCATATCTATGTTTTGGTCTTATTTTATTCTCATGTCCCAATAACTTCATTTATTTTGGTTTATACATCATACAGTGGTGACTTAATACAGCAGACTAAAGAAAACACATTGCAAAACAACTGATAGCTATGAATTTCACATGCTTCATTGTTAAGGATATAAAATCAGAAGAACAAATATTTCCTCTAAGTGAAAGATTCACGGGTTAATCCCCAATTAGAATATTTTTTTAAATAGAGGTCATTTTTATACTCAAACCAACCTAACATATAGCTTATTATGTGATTGTAGAAGAATACGCAGTTGTATAATGTGCTTAAAAGGAGTGACATGAAATATGAATGGGAATCGTCGTGAGAGGATAGTATTCAGACCTCACACTGAAGCTTTGCAGGGTACAGAGAGTGTATGCATTAGATCAGATGTTATGTTTACAAGAATTTATAGGAATTTATGAATCTGTACTTCTTTACAGCTTACTCAAGTGCTTACACTTGTATGCTATTTCTTGGAATAACTTTTAAATAACAGTGTATAGGACACAATTGTAACTAAGAAACAATGGAAAAAAAATGACTTCATCCAAAAACAGAGTTGACAGCTAACTCTGGTGCTAGTGTTTTCAATGTACCATGTTTTACTGTGAGTGATATAGGGTGTAGATTGAGGAACTAGAAATGTAATTCACACAGCTGAAATATTTCCTGGATAAATACAAGAAAACCTTTTCATAGAGTTCTGTTGTTTGTTGTGTTGATAAGACACGAGGGATTGTGACTGCTAGGGGGAAACCCAATTAAAACATTAGAAAAATAATTCTTGCTGACCTTGCTTCTAACTCCGAGATACTTTTTCCTCTTCTATTTTCAGCATAACTTCTGCCATTGTTTGAGTGATTTTTTTTTAAATAAGGAAATCATAAAAGCGGCAGGAGGAGTCTGATCACACCAGAAGTTGTGGTGAGAAAGCAGGAAGGAAATGTGAAGGAAGAGGATCTGGCAGCAGGTAAGAGGCAATCGTAACGAATGGAGTTCAGCGCAGAGGTGAGCAGACATGAGTTTACTGTCACTCCAGGAGTACCTAACAGAGTGACTGAGCTCTTGTTTGGTCCAGGAGAATTCATTAGACGTGATAGCAGAAAGTAACAGTGAGGAAAAAGTGAGGGCCAAGTACCCTGCACGAGAAAAAAGCCACAGACTATTCACTTTCTTTCAGATAGCCAGGCATCTTTTCTTTCAAAACAGAAACAGGAAGCTGCATGTAAAGAAACCTGTACTATTGTGAACTCTAAACGCTGTGAGAGAAAGAGCATTAAAAACTATTGCTGCTGCAGGACTTGTGACACCTGGGTCTTCAAATAAAAGATCCTGGCCACTGAGAAAACAGCTATACCATCCGAAATAATGTAACAATAGAATTATTTGAACACAGGTATGATTTATAAAACAAACAAAACTTTAATGACTACATGATGGCATTGTGATGTGTTGTGAATTATAAACTAAATCTTAGCTGTGTTATGAGCTATGTGACCTCAGATATTTTTATACTAATACAACAGAGTCCATATTAATTTTGTAAATTGATAAAGAGAAAAATAATTTAAAGCGTGACACTTTCTAGAGTACAAAAATGAGCGTTGTGGCAGTACATTTGTCTTTTTCTGCACAGATCATTATAATGGTACTGCCATAATGTATATGAAATGAGTATGGTAGTAAGGGTAGTAAGACACTACTTCTGGTGGAAGAAAAAAAATTGCACTATTTTCCTATTTCATGCAAAACAAGTAATAATTTTAATCCCATTTATTTAATTTTATGTTTATTTTTTATTTTCTGGTTTCTTTTTCTTATATTTCTTCTTCTTTTTTTTTTTTTTTTTTCCTGCAGCATTTCCAGAGGAATGAATGATAACTGCATTAACAGCTCATATCTTCTCTTTTTACTAGCAGTTCCCTCCATCAGTCATTAGTCATTTCCAAGCAAACAGATCTTTGATTCAGTATATAGAAATGTGTCCATCTGAGTCAATATTCAGTCAGTCTCCTCATGTGCAGAGATGGTGCCTCAATCTGATTAATGACATGGCACACATGTCAGTACTTAATTAATAATAAATAATGGTGTTCAGAGGCAATGTGCTAATACATGCCCTGTGTGTAGCTCAGGTGAGATGTAATTGAGATCTTGCATTCCGTTTGACAAATTCTTGTGATTTCAAACTGAAATATTGGCAGTAGCCTATTCTCACCCTGACCTCAGGGATAGTTGTCGTTTTTCTGTGTCGTTAGAGTTCCTGTATGTTCCAAAGTTGGGTCTCCTTTTCATTTTGTACTTCTTTGGTTCCACTTAAAATGAAGATAAAGATAATCTTAGCCAGTACCAAGATTAAATTTCAAAACTTTTTCACCATGCATTTAATGGAGTCTTAAAAGGACATATATTGAAGTGATTACTGAAGCATTACAGGAATTTATTTTAATAGTCATTTTCATGAACTTTAGTTTCAGCTGCACTCCCCATTATCTTATTTTCCAGTTTCTGAATATTCTTTTAGAAACTGGTGTTCACCCTTTTAACATTATGCTGTAAGGGTACATATGTATGTCCTTTGACTTCTTCCTCAGCCAGGAAACTTCTGTGGGTATTTATCCACTCACTTCACACGCCACTCAGAGCCCTGTCCTGGTTGATGGCATTTTTCTGGAGAGAGCGTTCAGAAATGAACACTCATTAGCTTGGCTATAAGTACACAAGGCTCTGCAGATAGGGTAGCATTCTCTAGAGATTTTAACTACTTATTTTATTTTCAGAACTGTTGAGGTTCAAGAGCAACAACAAATTTTCTTTATTGTATGTTCAGTGACAAACTATGTATTGGTTCTGGCATCATGAAAACAAGCAGCTGCCAGACAGGATACTCAACAGATGCCTTAACCAATGCCTAGCAAGTCTACTGAAGAACATTTGAGGTGCTGGGGCTTGGTCAGAGGTGATCCCAAGGGAGGGTTCTGGAATGAAAGATGGCTGAATTTTAGCATAGGCTGTGTCCTTAGCAGTCAAATAAAATAACATCAATGACAATGTAGTGCTCAAAATCAAATGCTCTTGTAAAAAGATAGTATCTAGAATCAGGAGTATATGTATGAAGAGAAGGAACAGGCACTTCCTTTGAGGCTTTGATTGCACTTATTTCTTGATGGCCTTAATATAAAACCCAGGGAAGGCCTTCCTCGAGTTTTTAATGGATCAATTTACTTGTAATGTGGGAAGAAACTTAGCGTGCTTCTTGCATTTAAATAGGAGGCCTTTCATTGCATTGGGTAATTGATTGGTAGCACTGAAATGGAAAACTCTGAACATGTAGTACTACAGAAAACAGCTTGATTAGTATGCTTGTGTGATCCTCTACATACAGGAGGTAGATGTTTTCATGAATAGTATGCAGGCGTAACCAATCTATGCTTTCAGAATCTGATGATGTTGCTCTTCGAAGCATGTACGTATGCTTTTGTGAAACACAGGCCAAAGAAAATGGGAAGGTTAATGATCAGAAGAATTATATTTGTCTGTTTTCTGGCAGAGTACTGATTTTCTGCCTTATTTTCAAAATTATTTTTTCTTACTTTGTTCTACAGTTTTAATTAAGTGCAAAGTTGCTTAGAAATTAATCACTAACAGTAGAGTATGGAACTATTAGTCAGATGGACAAATCCCTCTGACCTGGTGACACATTTGCTGTTGAATTCCATAGAGCTACGTTCACAATGTTATTATAAAAATGGTCATTGCATCCCCTTGGTAAATGTGACACTAGATACATGTATTTGACTGTAAAGTATCTATGGTGCATAAACAATGTGGATAAATATTTACGTTCCTTTCAATAATCCTCCTTTACAACTGTTATTTATGATATTGCAGTCAATGTGAAAGGGTAATTGTTTATCAGTTTATATTTATTAATTACAGGCCTGATTAAATGTACTTACATATAAACAACAGATACTGCATTTAAAAATCTCTTAGGACTGATGTTTTGGGATAATACTTTATAAAGTTCAAGTTGCCAAGTAGTAACAGTATTTCTTGTAAACAGTAGCAGATGCTGACGCATCAGTATAATTTTCATACTCTTTCCATAGCTATGATTAAACAACTGATTGTATTGCAAAATCTGTATTTCTCACTTTCAAAATGTCCTGAAATATTTAGATGTACCTCAAATACTGTGGGCAGATCAGTACTGAAGTTTTTTTGACTGAGGAGAGGAAATAGTGAAGTTTACTTTTTGGTTTTTAACTTTAAACTCTAATAATTAGACAGCTAAAAGACCTTCATGATAAGATCAAATATCAGACATGCTTCCAAACCTAGATTTCATTGATATCTATGTCTTCATTCTACAGACACCTACTAAGTTTTTGTAATTACATACAGATACTGATCACATCACTGATACTGGAAAGTATTTGGTCACCACAAATGCCTGCGTACATAGCTATGCAGACTATAAAGTAGTTACTCATAACACCTGCACACTAACTAGATGATAATCATTAAGAGGCATTTTCCTTTTAAGCCAGTTCACAACTTTTTCTTATCTCTTTCTGTGGTGCACATAAAGTGTGTTATAAAAGATACAGTCCCAATGCTTTCAAGAGATCGTGAGCACTGATGAGTCCTGCCAGTGTGGTCTTCTACGTTGTCTCCTAAGCCCTTGTTTTGCTTTGCTCTGGGTTTGTTCTGTCAGATTGGGTTATGATCAAGAAAAGACTATTGTCCCTTTTATCAGCATTATTTTTCAGCGCAGCACTTGGATTCCCTTGAAAGCCTCTCTTGCTACAGACTCAATATACTTCACAGAGGCGTGTAGACTATTTGGATTAATAATAAAAGTTATATGAGAAGATATTGATCTCTACTTTTCAACCCCTGATGAAAAAGAAATACGAAAATATAAATCCAAAATTTTGAGTAAGATAATCTCAATAAATCTCTTATGCAGGAGATATAGTTTATATATTTGTTAATAGCATTTTGGAATTGGGCAGAAATTAAGATTTTATTCAATAAGGCATAAATGTGACTTTGATTCAAAGAGCTGGGATATTAGGTTAAAAAGCAAAATTTTAGGTGATGTAAATATAGTCCCTATGCCATATTGATAATCTCAGTAGAGATGCTTAGTTTGAAATTTATCTGATACTTAACCCAGTAGCTGCACTCAGAGGGGAAAAAAAAGGGGCTAAGACGATGTTCTTGGCATACAATACCCCAATTCTTTTGGCTATATGAAAAAAATCTGTTGCTTGGGGGGGTCAAACCACTTTGCCATTATGCCTTGGGGAAGGGAACCGCGGTGCAACCGGCCGGCAAGCAGCTTTTGTCCGGGCCCGTTAGAAGGCGGGAGAGCGGCTGTGCTGCGCCGGTGAGGCGGTGGCTCAGGCGGCCCGGGCAGAGCGGCCCCACCGGCGGCAGATTTGAACGCGGCGTAACCGCGGCGACGGGCACTTCGCCGGCACCGCCCCCCCCAGGCGTAAAAGGAGCCCCTCGGGAGCGTCACCCGGGCGTACTGAGCGGGAAAGAAGGCGCAGCAGCTCGCGTGACTCCCTCACCGAGGGACCAGCTCCAGTGTGGTGAGTCCGCACTTGGGAGGGATGATCGCGACAAAAAAGAGTAAGCAAAGGGCACTTTTTGGCTCTCCTTGGGGCTTTTGGAAGCCAGGAGAGCGGCTCGCATGTGCGGTGGGCGTGCAGCTCATGGGGGGCAGCTGAGTCAGCCCGGGGGGAGCCAACGCCCCTGGCTGGCGCCGAGGCTCTGGGGCAGTCGCGGGCGGGGCATTGCAGAGGCCTGAGAGCTGCACGGGGGCACTGAAATGTGCTGGCAGGCCCAGAGCCGAGGGGGAGGGCTCTGCTGAAATGGTGGGTACTCACCTCGGGACTGAAACCCCTGCTCCTTCAGAGAAAGTCCCAGTGATGTCTGACGGATCCACCCAGACAGAACTGGTAACAGAGACACCTCAGTACAGGCAGTAGGCTGTAGGGATTGCCCAAACCCTACTGCTGGTGGAAAGGTATCAAATGCCCTAGGCGAAGGGGCAATGTACCCTCAGCCAGTTTGCTGATGATATAAAACTGGGAAGAGTGACTGACACACCAGAGGCTGTGCTGCCATCCAGCATGACCTGGACAGGCTGGAGAGTTGGGCAGAGTGGAATAATGAGTTTCAACAAGGACAAATGTAGGGTCCTGCACCTGGGGACAAACAACCCCATGCATCAACATAGGTTAGGAGTAGACCTGCTGGAAAGCATCCCTGAAGAGAAGAATCTTGGAGTCCTAGTAGACAATAAGGCCAACAATGTGCCTTTGTGGCCAAGAAAACCAAAGGTATCCTGCTATTTTGAGTATTGCCCAGTGACAGAACAAGGGATGATGGCCACAAACCAGAACAGAAGGCTCTATCTAAATATGAGGAAAAACTTCTTTACTGTGAGGGTGATGAAGCCCTGGAAAAGGCTGCTGGGGGAGGCTGTGGAGTCTTTCTCTGGAGACTTTAAAAACTTGCCTGGATGCAATCGTGTGCAATGTGCTCTAGTCAAATCTGCTTTGGTGAGAGGGTTGGACTCAATCTCTAGAGGTCCCTTCCAACTCCAACAATTCTGTGATTCTGTGATTACATGTATCTGCCAGTATTTCTTTGGTTCCTTTCCAAATTAAACATCTTGGTCTATATTTCTGCTTACGTCTAACAACTGTCCCCTTGCTGGACTCACTGATACTTGCAAAGGGTAGGGAAACAGTGATGTACTTTTCAGTCTGCAGAGAACGTGTAAAATAATTTCATACTAATTATTCCTTGATAGTTTAGTTTTTTATAGTCAGTTGATTACCAAAGGGGAGAAATCTTTCAAAGAAATAATAATTTGACACTTTATTTGGAACCCTTGAGAGAAGCACTTCTTAATCTTAGCTACAAGAAGAGGAGCCACTCTCTCTAGTTAATAACCCTTTTGCCTGAAAATATAGCATCACATTTTAAGAGCTTATTCTTAACTCTAGTGAATTCAAGAGACATTTGTTGTCTTTTAGTATTGTTCTTTGACTTCTACTTCAGAAATAACATCGGAGGTATACTGTGCAGCTTCTTGTTTTATGACACTTTGAAGTGAATTTTCCAGCTTTTGTAAACTGTGATCTTTATGTTGGGTCTCATTGTACAGGTTAATGGATGGGTCTTGTATATGAGAATTTTAATTTTCATTAACTTGCCTTTCTGGCATAGTAATCAATTTATACTCTCAATCTAAACAGTGATAAAATGTACTTGATACTCAGATAAACTCAGATGACACACACTGTGGGGGGAAAAAAAAATCAGCCTGAACTCAAAGTTGTAATGATCACAGGTTTGCATTCTAAATTTAGAATCTCTTTCCTCAATTTTTACTTAGTTTGTTCAGTTTGGATTGTCTAGCTTTTAAGACCTAAGTCCAAAGTTTCTTGAACTCAATGGAAGTCTGCCTCAATCTTTTTTAATGTATCTTTTTAATTTAGATTGAATTAAAGTTCTTCAGGATTGTTGGTTCTTACTGTTTTGATTTTTACTTGAAGCAGAATTGTGTTTGATATATCTTCCATTCCCTTGAAGCTGGGATGCTTTTTATAACCTACAGAGTTGGACTCCTGTTCAAAATCCTACTTAAGGAAAAATAGAGAGGGAATTAATAGATTATTCTGCTGTGTACAAATCTTCACCTGAAATATATTTACTGCTGACAAGGTTAAAAACATCTGAAACAGAGTTGCTGCCTGTTCCTCTTTCCATTTTTGCATATCCTATCCCATAAAGCAATCAAATCCTGCTTTCTGAGTATCTCTTCACATGCCAAATGTGGCATCTTGTGCTTTGCCCTGTCTGCTGTTGCTTACTTCTGTGATGTAATTGTCACACTCTGACACTTGGATGTAATGTAAAGACTAAGAGAGGCTGAGAACCTTTGTTCTATTCTACCTAAGAACTGATAAAAATGCATTGTCTGGAATTTTCTCTCAAGCCTGCTTTGTTCTAAAATAGAATTGTGTGTGGTATCTCCTCCAAAGAGGATGACTAATATGAAGTATAATTCTGTGCAAAAGGTGAGTTAAAAAGTTAAAAATGAGTGGATGATTTTTGGCTCTCCTAGGCTCAGTTTTCAATCTGTAAAATAGCGATATATCCATCTAGTTAGCTCTCACAGGTATGTTAAAGATTAATATTTGTGAGAAGCTTAGGTGATTATAATTCCATTAAAAAAAAAAAAGAAAAATTAATTAGTCCGATTTCAGGCAGTGGTTGCATGGAACAGTATCTTGAGCCCATAGGCATGAAGTTAAGTAGTAACTAGCTGATGATTTAACTTGTGTATTCAGTGAGGTAGGACAATATGTGATCAAGTGATGTACCATAATTCTTATGATCTATTTCATGAGTGTGGGAGGGAAGAGGAAGTTTAGGAGGTGTACTCCAATTTTGGCAGCAAAGTGTCTATTTAGTATCTTGGTTCTGTGTAATCTACTAAATGCTAAATTACTACTGAACCATTATCACACTAGGATGGGTCCTCAGAACTAGGTTGTCATTTGCTACTAAACTTCACGCTGGATAGATTGAGAAATGTACGGTATCTGCAGAGAAATGTTGAAGTTCAAGAATTTAGGGTGCTCTCTAGGCTTGGGAATGGAACGAGTTCTGGAGAGGATGGACTCTTCATTTGTTTTTATCCAGGAGGGACAGATGTCTTTCGTCCTCTTCTAGTCTGTTTTACTGCTTTCATGCTCCAGCAGTGAAAGTTGCTTAGCAACTTTAATCTAAAGCTAATCTTGCCTTTCCTGCATCCTTGATTTCATCTCTTCTCTTGCCAGCAGCTCTAGATTCTTTCCACAGCTAATCTTGTTTTGCTGAGCCAATGCTTTGCCCACAGCCTTGCTTTTCTCAGTGTGGTGTTTTTTTCAGCAGCTGACTCCAGTTACCCCCTGTAGGGGATCCTCAGCCTGTCTTCCCATGTCCTTTTCCCAGCTCTCCCTAAGCTGTTTTTCTTTGTCTCGTTCTCTTTGCTCAGTCACACTTACCCTGTTGAAATAGCTGTGCCAGGGATGATCTTTGCTCTCCCAAGACTATTGGTTTCCAGGTAATAGGAGAACCTCCCAAACCTCCCTCTGTTTCTTAGCTATGCTAAAACCCAGGGAAGATTCACAGCAACTCAAATGCCAGAGCCCAGTTTACTGCTATTAGTTCACTAGGAATGAAGGGAATGGTGAGTGAAGAAGCACTGATGCCCAGGAATGGGCTCACTTCATGAACTTACTGTCCTATTTTTATAGAGCTGCAAATGAAAAACTTTTACTAGCAGTGATTTACCCTGTCACGTTTCCTTGTAGATGTATTTATTACTTTCTCTGCTTTCTTATAGGCTCAAAAGACAGCTCATTTCTTACGTTTTAAGGTATGTTGGTAAACTCAGCAGCAGGTTTCCCCGGTGCGTAGTGTATGCCTCAAGCATTTCCTCCCCATCCATACAGCCAAAGCCTAGAAGAGTACTTTTAAATGTGTGACACTCTGTAGAAGTTCTCTGTAAAGTTCTTTTTTTATATATGTTTGTTTTATATTCACAAGGGTCATATGCCAGTGTTCCTTTTTTTTTTTTTTTTTTAATTTAAAACCACAGAGACCATAGTTCGACACTCTTGTCTTTTCTGTCATGGTTGACAGTAATAACCATTAAAGAAGTGGAGCTTCTTCTGATGCAGACTCTCTGTTGGGTTTTTAGCAAATCTTGAATTTTCTTTGGTTTTCCATAATTAGTAACTGATGACAAATTAACTGGAACATAACACTATTTGCAGGTTTTCAGACTTCAGATAACAGTAAGGAGCTCTCAAGAATACTAAAGGATTACTGATAAACTAGGATTAATTTCCACTCTATTCTTATTGACTCTTTTTTTAAGAACCAGTGCAGAATTCAATATCATAGACTACTGATTCATGAGCTGGAGTTGTATCTCTTATACTAAAATGGCTGAGCACTGATGAAAGAACTCATTTTCTTCAAATCACTTTTTTATTATCATTATAAATTATAATCCATGAACATTTCAGCTTTTCAAACCACTGCTGTTGGTTGGTCTAATTTTTCAGAAAGATGAAGAATTTTGCATTATACTAAATAATTAGCTCTTATACTATGTATTGTCATCTGTATGCATTCTAAACATTAATCAGTAAGCACAGCTTTATAAGTTTTATGTTTTAATAGACACTGCTTTCCTTGACTGCCTCATATGTGGGTGTGTTCCAATATACGTTCCAAAACAATCAATCATTGTACTTGTTTGTGTGCAAATATGTCTTTGTGAAAAGAGTACTCCCTTTGTTTTGTCCTTTTGTTTCCTTTCTATTAAGCAAAAGGTGTAGACATGTTACTATGAAATATAATTAGACAAGGTCTAAAATATTAAGACCAAGTGATTAAGGCCTTCAGGAGAGAAATAATTGGTGGAAATATGGGTGTGCAAAGTGGGCCCTGAAGAGAAGTGATTTTTGAAAATTTTAAAGTAAATGGTTCTACTTTGATACACCTTAAGAACTAAGCTCAATAGTAAAATATTGCAGTAAAGATATAACACTTTAACTTACTGCCTCACCTGGGATTGAGTGAGGGTTTTTTAATCACCTTTTTAGAAAAACCCACCTGCCTAAGTCTTTTTCTGTATTTTGACATCCTAAGAATGGATCCTAAAAATAGCAGGACTATTTGAGATATTAATCTGCTATATAACAAAACGTCCGCCAAATGCTATTGCACTTTTTAATGACCCATAAAGACCATGAAGAGACCACTATAAATCATAAAGGAAGGGAAAAAAATATTGTTCTTGTGGATGGAGACAACAAAGGTTGAAACCCAGCTATACGGTGTCCTCAGATAACTCTTCATCTTATCAAGAAGATACGCTGCATTTTCTGATTCCTTCAGGTAAAACTCTGCCCATTTGAGTTTGAAAACTCCAGCTTGACTGAAGTACTAAAAAAATAAATAAATAGAGTTGTGTTTTGCTGCCTTACTGCCACACAGAAGGCTTGTTAAAATACTTGAGGTATAAACATGTCCTTACAGAAGGAAAGGAAAACGAACAATTCTTCCTGAAAACCCTTGAGGATTTTGTGTTGGCTCTTGTATTCCATGTGAGCGCTGAACCAAGCCTCAGAAATAAGCTAAATTTCAAACTGTTTGAAGTGTTGCAGACTCCAGCCCAGGAAGTGATTTTTCTCATAATCTTTTCCATACAATGTGTCTTCCTGCTGTCTGTATTGTGGTAAGCCTGATTCCTGCAGTTTTACAGCTCCTCTGCTACTTGAGCTTCCTGTGAGCTACCCCGTATAATGCTCTACGTGCCTGTCTTACGGTTTTGACTAACAGTTGAATAAAGGAAAGCATCACACAGCCAATTTCTTGGCATTACCAGGCGCTTCTATTGATTGCATATGAGCTGCGAATGACTGAAGAATGAATTTTGGCTGATAAAAAATAAAAATCTTTGTAAAACTCCTTTATAACACTGAGGCTACATTTACAAAAGTTATTCTCACTGTGTTTTGGACACAGGACCGAGACTTCATGTACGTATATTTCCGTGTGAAGCTTCATTATTTAATACCACTGGGAGGCTTCCTTACACAAGCATGAGTCAGCCTGATCAGGATGCAGCAAGCAGTTTAAAGTGCACTAGTCTTCTAATACATTCCAACACACACAACATTTTCTGTAGTTAGCACAAATGAAAAATAGCTACTCAGCTGTTAGCAAGCAGTGCTTTCAGATTTGGGGCTTTTAAGACTATTTTGACTGTATACATGTACCTCTAGATTCTGGAACAGGATTCTGGGATCAGACTTTACTAAATGCTAATATTTTAATTTACTATTTGTTAGCACATCCCAATGGGAAGTAGTAAGCTAATATTAATAATCTCATATTTCCTTCTGTTGTCTCTAAAATAAATTGTTGATAAACCCGTCTGACACTTTTAAAATGTGTAAGTAACAAGCCTGTTTAAAAGTACTCTGAAACTGGTGTGTAGCTGTGCTATTTGAAATTCTCTGATTTTACTTAACTGTCTGTATCTGGAGAACCAACTGGGAAGAATGATCTGGAGAACAGTATGTAAAGAATTGCAAATCAGTGCTTGTGCTGATCTATGAAGCAGAAGGTTGGGGAGGGTGGGACTGTGGGATCAGGAAGACTGTCATTTGCAAACGGCTTAACATCTATCTGTGAGAAACAGACTGACAGCAGCTATTTTCCTGAGTGATTTTTACATGAGGGAAGCATGGTTAGCACTTGAGACCTTGTTGGTTTTTATATCTGCAGTCTGAAGTGTTAAGGCTTTGTTCTTAGGAGTTGGCCTGCTATTTCTAGGGAGCAAGAACCTAAATATTGATGTAATGTTTTGAATGAGCCAGAGTGCATTTTGTGTGGACAAGGCGTCATTTAAAGCACTTTTTAAAATAAGAAAGCCAGTAATACTATCATAAAGACATAGCCTTAATTACTCAATGAAAAAAATGGCTATTGTAGATGATAAGGTTTAAGAAGTAGATAGCCACTTTGTGACAATTGAAATGCTTTTAATTGAGCAGGTGACATACTGACCAATGTCACTAATGACAAAAGCAATTTCTAACTCAAAGTGTACGTTATCATGGAATATTCTGTGAAAGGAAAGTTAGTTACATGGAGATAAAAATGCATGTGTTGTGCTCAGGCTGTGACAGAAGTCACAAAATACTAATTGGTGTTCACCAAGATGCTGATGCAGGGAACTGAGTAACACGGAGTTCATTTCTCCAGCTGGAAATTTGTTTTATGCTGGAAGTCAGTGCTGACCTGCCATGCTCCTGAAACACTAGGAACTGCACCGTTACTTGCCTACAGACTCTGATAACGAATTACCGAGGAGGATAGAGCAATTGCTATCTACTGCAGCCTCTGGCTGTGTTTACCAGTACAGTCACACACACCTTTCATCTCCATTTTCTCTACCTTCTGTAAGCATGGAGGTTTCAAGCTTTCCTGAAGAAAGCAACTTACTACCCTGGTATGTCACCAAAATGAGTAAATGATGTAAAAAAGATTAAATTACTGAAAGTGAAGAGAAATATATCTATAAGAATTTGTTGGATAAGACAAGGACCAAAGATACCATGAGAATGTGCCTAGCAAGAAGACAAGATGGAAAAGACAGAACGTAGGTGGAAGGGCAAAACCTAGAAAATGAAGATGAAGGATGGGAAGTGCTGGTGGCTGAATCTCAGAGGACTGGGCAAAAGAGAGGCCACTAGTATGAAGGAACCACAAGTAAATAGGAAGGAAACCAAGGCTTGGTCTGAAGGTGGTTGCCTTTTACTTACTGACCTCAAACTGTAAATGAGCAAACCCATCTAATGATACCGCACAAGACAGGATTATTCAGGTGTATCGTAGTAATTTTCCTATCTCTTGCTTCATCTGCTACTCAAGGTTGTCCATTTATTTTAAAGTCTAAATACATTAGCTAGGGCTATTACAAACTTTCAGGCTTAACCAAAAGCCTAATTTGCCCTGCAACACCTTTATGAGAGATGACAATGCATGACACCAAAAGAACTCAGCCTGAAAAAAGTTGCGTTTCATAAGAACATCCAATAGTAGTCAATAAACTTGGGCCCTACCGATTCCATTTTATCAAGCCATCATAAACCAAGCTACATCTTGGTAGAACTGCTTAATTTAAGTTAAACTTTTCTGTGATTTTTTTTTTTTTTTTTTTTTTTTTTTTAAACTGTAGTTTGTCCTGCTTTGAGCTACAACAGAGCTAGATCTGTTTAGTGGTCTATTCCAACTAACTCCACTTTCTGAAGTTAACGACATATTTTTGCAGACAGTGTAGTCTTGTAGAAGTGATAGTGCTTGGTGTTTGTAGTTATTACTAAGGTTTGGTATGCAGAAAGGCTCTTGTTTATTCTTGCTCCTAAAGGTCACTGCTAAATCTTGTGCACCGCTTTGGGAGTGCAGTAAATAAAACGCAGCACATGTGGCGAGGAGTGGAGAGAACACCGAACTGACCAAATGAGATATTTCATCCCATATACATAATATTCAGTTTAAAGCTGAGGTATCACAAGGGTCAAGCTCTCTTCTTCAATGGCCAGTGTCCAAGGAGGACTCTCTCTGTTCTGCCTTCGATCCCACTCCATGTGTTCCTGAACTCAGTTTCAGAATCCAGCTGCTGAATCTGGTTCCCATCTGCTGCTGCCTTGAGTCTGGGACATCCCCTGTGCCTGCCTCACAGCACCAGTGATGAGTGGCGTAATTACCATGGCAGAGGTGTATGTGTGTGTGTGTGTTGTAATATTGGTTTTGCATGTATTTGTAGATATATCATTTTATTGTTGTTATTATGAATTAGGAAACTAAACCAGCTTTAATTATAAGTCTCCCTTGCTCGCTCTTTTCACCCTTGGGGAGAGAAAGTGGCAGATGCTCTCTGTTAACCTTTCATTTAATGGGCAGCCCAGCCCTAATCCTTGACACAGTTGTATAAGAAATGTTGTACTGGACTTAAATTCAACATGTACATTCATTTTGAGGTTCGATGGAACTAGGAATAGGTAGATATATTCTTTCGAAATGTGCGCTTTGAAAACCAAATCATGTTTTTTGGTCAGGTTAAATTAAAGAAAATGTATTTTTTTTTTTCAAAATGGATATTGGGTATACTGTTATAGCCTTTATAGTACTGACCGTTCACTGACTGGAAATGTTGTTCAGCAAGAGTTTGATTCTGCAAAGATAACTCATATTTTAAATAAGAAATAAATGGCTTGTACTGATTAGGAGAAAGTTAGCAGATAATCAGATGAGACTTGGCTGCGTAAATATTGTTTGAAAACAATTTTTTCTTTTGTAGGAGAAGAACTAGAAATCTGTTCCTATTTTCAGTGCTTTTTGTTTCACGGTAGCAAATTTAAATAAAAGTTTGTCCCAAAGAAACCAATTTAGAGTCACTGTAGGTGACCCTAAGTGTATTTTTACCCTTAAGGCGGACCTGGTAGAACTTTAATGGTATTTGATAATGTGGAATTCTTTGGCTTTATAAATGCTGACTTCACTAAATGAGAATCAGAGTGATGATACATTAAAGAAGTGCTCTTCATTTTCCAGCACTGTGCATGCACAAATAGCATTCTAATAGCTCATTCTGCAGCTGTAATTTAATATATTTTAATGAGTCTTTGATCTTTGACATCTGGGGACTCCACATATTGGAAATAGTTTATAAGCACTTTTTAATGTGAATGAGTGCCAAAAATTTCTGCAGCTTATTTGCAAGGCCGGAAATTGTGATGTGCTAGTCACTTCTGTATCAGCATCTGCTAGTTGCATTTAGCAGAAAACTTTGATAAGCACATGACTCATATTGCAGGAAACAGCAACACTCAGGTTATGGAAAAGAAGTGATGTTAGTTACAGTCTATTTCTTTGAGTGGATCCGGGTCGTTAGTGTGCTGAACACCACAGCACAGACAACAGTGCCACTTGCAGAATTATGAAAGTGAGAGGTATCTCGGACAACCTACGCTTTTCCCTTAGGTGTTTGCTCTTATTTTATTATTAATGAGCAGTACTTTAATGAGGAGTACTTAACATATTGAAGTCCTAAAAATGTACAAATAATAAGTTGTGACTGTTTCACAGTCCTGCCCCGTTGAAAGTTAAATACTTCCCTTCTTCATTCCTTGGCTGTAGTCACCAGAAATCTTTGGGCGGCCAGGTAGCATATTCTCCTTTTCTGTTGAAGGTGTATTTTGCATTTATTTATAATTCACACTCAAAATGTTTAGACAGTTTTGAATATTGAACCTTCTTTTTCCCCTTGATTGACCACAAGTTTGGACAGGACGAGACGGAACTTGTGAGAGCTCTTAAGCATGTAGGAGTCCCTGCAGATACCAGTTATGTTGCATTTCTTGAAGTAGGTCTCACATGATTCTTTTTCCCTTACACTCATCCTTAATAGCTTCAAGATTAGTCTCAGTATTTACTTAACAGAGTTGATTTGTTCTTAGTAGATATTTGGGCATTGCACTTGCATAAAATAGCAAACGTTTTAATGACCTTTTATAACTGCAGTTTTTTAAGCATTATTTAGAGCTGCAAACTATCTCTAGGGAAAAGTAACAAGTATTGCTGTATAATAACCCACCTTGATTTTCTTTTATGTCGTATACTGTAATAATCATGAATCCTCCCAGATATCTTAAGAGTGACACATTTGTATGCTGGATATTCTGGTTTCAGTATTTTATTTTTTAATGATTTATTGTCGTCTTTTTGTTTTTAGCATTGTTAATTTTAAGCCCTATTTTGTCTCCATTTCCTTCAGATTTCCACCATCCTTTTTATCATTCTCCTGCAATGATCAAATCATCCACATACTGAACTGTGGCTCAGCTAATTTTAAGTGTCTAGAGCACAAGTTGTATGATGAGCAGCTGAGGGAAAAGGGCCTGTTTAGCCTGGAGAAAAGGAGGCTGAGGGGAGGAGACCTTCTTGCTCTCTACAACTCCCTGGAAAGAGATTGTAGCGAGGTGGGGATCAGTCTGTTCTTCCATGTAACAAGCAATAGGACAAGAGGAAATGGCCTCAAGTTGCTCCAGGGGAGTTTTAGGTTGGATATTAGAAAAAAAAAAATATTCACTGAAAGGGTTGTAAAGCACTGGAAAAGGCTGCCCAGGGAAATGGTGAAGTCACCATCCCTGGAGGTATTTAAAAGTTGTATAGATGTGGTGCTGAGGGACATGGTTTAGTGGTGACCTGGCAGTGCAGGGTTAACAGTTGGAGCTGCTGATCTCAAAGGCCGCTTCCAACTGAAACGATTCTATGATTGTAAAAGCAAAGTAGTCTTGCTATTAATGCTTGTTCTACTCTATGTACTTTGGAATGAACAAAGGTTACTGTAGGGAAGGTGTGCTGCTACTAATTTTTCAAGGGTTTGCCCTTCACCTCAGTGCATCGCAGAAAACTGGTTCAGCTGGAGAGTGAATCTGATTTCCCAAGATGTGGGAGGTATCAGACCAGTAAGGTCCAAGGTTATGGAGCAGTTCATCCGGAGTGCCATTGAGCGGCATATACAAGACAACCAAGGGCTCAGGCTCAGTCAACATGGGTTTAGGAAAGGAAGGTCCTGCCTGACCAATCTGATCTTCTATGACTGGGTGACCTGCCAGGTAGATGAGGGGAAGGCTGTGGATGAGGTCTACCTAGACCTCAGCAATGCCTTTGACACAGTCTCCCACAGCATCCTCCTGGAGAAACTGGCAGCCCATGGCTTGGACAGGTGCACCCTGCGCTGGGTTAAAAACTGGCTGGATGANTCCAGAGGAGAGCGACGAGACTGCTGAAGGGACTGGAGGGAACATCTTATGAGGAGAGGCTGAGGGAGCTGGGGTTGTTTAGCCTGGAGAAGAGGAGACTCAGGGGAGACCTCATCACTCTCTACAACTACCTGAAGGGAAGTTGTAGTCAGGTGGGGGTCTGGCTCTTCTCCCAGGCAACTAGTGACAGGACGAGAGGGCATGGCCTGAAGCTGCGCCAGGGGAGGTTGAGGTTGGATATTAGGCAGCACTTCCTCACGGAAAGGGTCATTAGGCGCTGGAATGGACTGCCCAGGGAGGTGGTGGAGTTGCCATCCCTGGAGGTGTTTAAGGAAAGATTGGATGTGGCACTTAGTGCCATGGTCTAGCTAGATGTTGTTGCGTTGAGTCATAGTCTGGACTTGATGATCTCAGAGGTCTATCCCAGCCTCAACAATTCTGTGATTCTGTAATAACAAAAGCTATTTATTTATTTTTGAAGGTTTATTCATGTATTTATTAGAGAAACTCATCTTCCAGGTTTCTTGCCAAAGGCCAGAGCTACGCTACAATCTACAATGACAATCTCCATCACTCTTGAAGAACCTTGTGAGAAAGAATACCAAAAGATATTTTTATTGCTTTTAGCAACTGACAAAGTCTCATTTCTAGTGAGTTAAGTGGATGCAGGTGGAGGTGTCTGTGGTAGCTGTCTAGCAGGAAAATGAATCATAAAGAAATGTTGTGCAACTGAGACACAAACATGTCTGCTGGCTTTAAAAAGATCATCTACAAATATACCCTTTTTTTTTTTTCTTTAATCAGTGCAGAATACTTTTACATCTCCATAAAATGAGAAATTTTAAAAATAGTGTATCCTCCTAAGTAAATGTTGTGAATTTAATATCCCTTTGACTAAAATAAATATTTAACGTGTGTTGGAATGAGAAATATGAGATACTGACTATATATCTGAAATCTTGCTTTAAGTCAGGCTTGAGTATTTCTCTCAACAGGTAAGCTATTCCACTGCATAGTTAATAATTCCATATTTCACAGAAAAATTCAAAATACTTGTGTTCATCTTCATGGATCTGCATACCTTTGTCTCGATTACATTTAAAACCTTGTTTCCATTTGCTCCTTCACTGAAGTCTGGGCTTTGCAGCATTTCATACTTAATGCTCCTGCTTCTCCCTACTCCTTCGCATTGATTGTAAGCTCCTTTCGCACCATTCCTGTTCTTAGAAGCAGTAGCTTCTTCTCTGAAGTCACATAGCCGCCTTAGAACTGATACCAGACAGCTCTGTATCAGAGACGTAACATTATCTAATGTTCTGATTATCTAGTTATCTAATGACTTGTCATGAAACACATACAAATTCAGGTTAACATGTCTTTTACTCTGAGAGGAATGATGAAGTGTTGGAGTAACTTGTGCAAGATAGATATGGAGGACTCTTTATCTCTTTGTTTAGGCATTTTTCTGAAAAGAATGTCTTGAGTTATTTTAAACTTGCAGCTACTTGCTTGAGGAATGATGGTCTGGATCAACTACTGGGTGAATGCTTGTACTGATTAATCTGCCAAACAGTCCTGTAGAAAGCAGCGGATGACAATGCCAGGAAGTCATAAAATACTTAGTCTTGAATTTTAAGCTGTGCTGGGTCACAGTAGGGCTGGATAGGTGTAAAGCATCCACGTTGTCTCCAGTTATCAGGAAGTATTTGATCTTCTGGAAGGAGTGCAAAATCAGTGTTCTCTAATTTGCTGTTACCGCCATAGTAATGCTTTTGGCAAGCAAAGCAAAAGTGTACAAGTGTGGCTGGTTTTCTAGAGAAGTCATGATTCAGATTTTAAGACTAATTCTATGCTTTTTCCAGAACTATTGTATTCTGTTAAAATTAACTCTTTCTATAAGGCACTCCAAATGCTGAACTAAATTCTTGAATAAAGATCTCCTGTGCTCCAGAAGCCTACAGAATGTTTCCACACCGAATAAATATCATTCAAGTTCTAATACGGGGTTGAAAGCCATGCTTATGACTGTGCTTAAAAGTGAGAACTACATCACAATAATAAAACCTTTGTTAGAACAAAATCAAAGGTGCACTGATTAGGCGGCAGTTCTCAGAAGCTTTTGACCTGGCTGTACTAAAAGTGTCAAGCTCTTTGAAACAGGCTTGGCAATTACGTCTGTGAGAGGTAAGGATGGACACTGAAGCTGCCTAAGAAAAATTCATTCATAATGGTTATGCAAAAATATTTCTGCCATTACTCACTCAATTGTGGAAATAATATTTAAGGGATACCTGTACAAGTATTTAATTCAAATGAAAAGCATGATTGTAAGTTAGCAACACAGTATTCTTTTTGTTAAAATCCCAGTTCCCTTTTGAAGCATCACATCAATACACATTTTATTCTTGCAAGATCCTCTTAAAATTGGTTATGAAAAGTGTGTACATTTTGGATGATATAAGTTGTGAGATGGCCTCCATTATGTGTGTCATTAGTTCTCAGCATAGCTGTGTTTGATTTATCATGAGGTTTTCTAGTGACTATCTCCTTTATGTATATTCTTGCTTGAGCATCTCATTTAAGTCAGTGCTAGATACAGTGTGTCTTCAGGGACAGGCGGCGTGTGTCTCCTGTCTTTAGCCTGGTATTGTTAATTGCTCTAGCCCCACATTTTCTGTTTCCATGGCCTCTTCCTTCACCCAAGAAGTGCCACCTGGTTTGACTTTAATACAAATAATTCAGGCAGCGGTAACTAGAAGTAACATGGACACCTTTTCTAACCCAGGCTAATATTTATTGTACAGCATATAGAATTCTTGGCATATCATGTACAAACTAATCTGAAGTCACAGTCCATTCTGAAAAACTTTGTTCAGCCGTCAAATTCATGTCAGTGTATAGGAACTGAAACAAATGATTTTGGGCTGTAGCAATGGTTTTAGCAGACTAGAAGTGAGAATGTTTTTCATAGTGCAAAAATTCATTTAGTTAGTCAATTTTCTTAACATTTTAAGTGAAACTTTAAAATAACCCTTTGGGCTGAAACTAAGTATGAGAAATTTCAGTCAGTCCCAACAGGAAATTTTTCAAAGCTGTAAGACAGTGAGAATAGTGCTAAGGGTGGAATTATTTTTGTAGAACATTAACTGTGCCTCTGTACTGTAATTACCTGTCTTAGATGAAACTGCAGCATTTCTGTTTTGGAAATATCTTTACACTTTGAAGTTATCTCTCAATTAAGGTAAATTCTCTGCTGCTTCACTCTTGGTCTCTGGCTGAACAGCAAATAAGGAATGGAATACCTTGATTTTTAGAATGAAGACTATCGAAGTCTATAAGGTAATGTTTATTTTTTTAGAGGAAAAACCTTATGGTCTTAACCGTAGGTGTATAATTTTAATTCCAACTGTATGATCTGGTATTTGGGTCTGCTAATTTTACATATCTCACTTCATTCTACTAACCAAGTAATCCAGATGGCTCTGTAAAAGTTTAATGTTATTCTTGCTTGTAAATTTTATCAGTTTCATAGTAAATATAAAGGAAAAACTAAAACTTTTGAAGTATGAATATAAATGTGCATATAGCAACATATTTTAATGAAAATATTAGTCATAGCTGTTAGCCAGTTTCCTAAAAAACAATGTGAAGTAGTTCATGTAATGACACTTGCATTCTAATATGTTGTGATTCTCAAAATAGGGGGAGGAAAATGAAGCAGAATCTTCATGAATACTTGAGTATTTTCTAACAGGGCAAATAAATAATACATATGTACAGAACAGGATAAACACTAAAATTTTAGTATCAGAATAATGCATGTGGGCTTTATTGTTTTTCTAAGGTGTTTAATCAGATTTGGATAAAAAAATTAATCAAGAACATCTGTTCTTTTCATGCCAAAACCATAAAGCAGGATCAATAGCATCTTAAACTTTTATATAAACTTCCTGGGAGAACCAAGAACTGCATCAATACAATGAATGAAGCTTTAACTCACTTTTAACGTTTCAAAGAGAAAGTGGACAACTGAAAATGAGTAATCCTGTTGGAAAATTTCATTTTTTCTGGCGTGGCGTTGTAAAATGCTATGCCTCCTGCAAGAGAAATGGTTGAGTCTTTTATCATGTGCATAAATTTTGTACAATCTATACCCCTGGCAGCTCATGCATTTTGAACAAGCTTATACAAAATTGCTAAACAATTTTGTTTCTGATCTCAAATAGATTTATATCACATGATGGGACAACTCTGAGCACAGATGTCTCATCTAAGGAAACAGGTTATTTTATAACAATGGATCACAATTGCTTTGTTGCAAGTTCCCAATAGCACGTTTGCAAGTCTCAATAATGGTTATGCAGCATCAGAAATTGGTGTTTACTTGAATATTTTAGTCAACGACTTCATGGTCATAAATAGCTTTAAAAAACCCTGCAGTTTTATATAGGAATAATAATTTTCAAATTTTCTTGCTTGAGAGCTGCTGTGAACACTGATATTGGGGAAAAATATTTGGAGAATGTTCGGATGCATTTTTTTTTGAGCTTTCTGTAGTCTGCAGTTCTCTCTATAGGTGGAGAAGCAGGCTTTATTTGTTCATGCTCAATACACTCTGTCTTACACTGGATATGTTTTACCTATTTAACATTCTAAGTATTTAATTGTCTTTATAATGGTTCAATCAGCCATATGTCTCAGGTTATACTGAGAACTTGTTTGATCCCCAGCCAATGTTTACTTTCAGATTATAATGAGCAGTTAGTGGAGTACTCACCATCTGTTCAGGAAAAAAGAGAAATCTTCTTTGTCTGAGTGGACAAGTGGGAAAATAATTTGGAAAGCTGATTATTAGTTCATGTAAGTAGATAATGGGCCAAATTTTGTTAAGAAAGAACTGAAGGCAAGCAAAATTCCTACTGCTGGTATAGACTAGTCCTGTGTATCTGTATGGGTAGAAGACCTACTGACTAGAAAATAGGTCAGCAGAAAAAGTCCTGGGGTTTCTACTGGATATTAAGTCTGAATAACTACTGGATAACAACCTGATTAGATAGATGGATTTTTTTTTTTCCTTGAGTATGATCAAACGTTGAAATATGTATCCCAGGGAGGACTGACTATTCCAACCTTGGTAGTCAAAACTTGGTTTGACATGGGCCTTATTTAACTGGATGCTGCTCTGAATAGAAGTGTGACCTGCTATTTTATTCTGAGGTGAAGTGAACCTAGTACATCATTCTTTCAGTGCTGCTCTGGTCTTTGTTATCCCTTGAAACTGAAATGTGTTGAAACGAGTAATGTGAGGTTCTGTGTTTAAAAACTATATTCTTATTTAGTTTTGGAAGTAGATGAATGAGATTTTTGTCTTATCTGGTGTTAAATTTGAAAGTTTAGATCTTTGAAGTTCATTCTCCATAGGGGGGTTCTTCTGTTGTCAGTGAAAGAATGAATTGGAGAACATAAGATGACTTTTCTGAATTATCTGTTAGAAGAACGTATTTCACTTTGATTATATACTGAGCTTAAGGGAACTAGTCACTCATATACCTGCATTCATATGATGCAAATTGCTCTCCTTTTTTTATCTCTATCATCTTTCTTTAATAACGCCTGTTTTTTTGTAGTGAGGGAAGAAATAGAGTGGTAGTGTTTGGCTAGTGGTTACAATTGGTCTTAAAATATATGTTGTTTTGTAGTATAAATACAATATATGTATCATCAGGTGCCTTATTTACCCATCTAAAAGCTCTGGGTATTTATCTCCCTAAAAACAAATTCAGTCCAAACTCAGATGCTATGTTACTGGCTTTCTTGAATATTCTAGCCTTGGAAACAGCATAACATGTATGTGTTTTCTGTATACCCATTGAAATCATAGTTCTATGATTCCATTAATATCAAATATTATATTTTTTTAATAAAAGTTTGTTAAAAAGAAAAGGCTTTAAAGATCATGTTTTGATTCCTTAGTAAAATACTATTAGAGTGCTTATATGTTTATGTTTCGGTATTGGTAAAATCTAATTCATAAAGTATATGCAAGAACTGCAGAAATGTCGTTAGAGATTTTCTAATTGCCTAGGGCTACAACAGTTGTTTGAAAGTTTCTGCTGAGATAATAAAACACTTTCATGAAAGTCTCCAGTGCTGCTTGTTTTGGAGTTAAATGCCAAGAATATGTTGTAGCCTGCGAGTACCATGGTGTGTCTGTGTATCTCATGGATGATCTACGAGCAGCTGTAAGAGCACAGGCTAGCGCAAGAAGTTCCATTACAGGAAGATGATGTCTTTTTACCTCCAACTCAGAAAGGCAGTGAGTTAGTGTCCAGTGTCTTGGATTGATTTCTTGTATTTCTGTGGTTTAGTTCCTCCAAATGTAGCCTGTGCTATGGAAGTGGATGGTCTGTGAGCAATAATGAAGACGTCTGTCTATCTTTTTCTGAATGGTGAATCTATTTGCTGGCACAATATAGTGTTATAGGAAAATAGTTGATGTTGTGACTATTTGCTCCAAAGTGCTGCATTTGAAGACTCATGCAATGAGTAGCATCCAGCATACGATCCTCTTGTACTTCAGAGATACTCAAAAGCATACAGACAACCTATGTATCTGCTTGCAGACCCTGAAAGAATGCAGTGAGAAGTGTTTGAAACAAAATTACGTGTTTGCATTATATACATGATACACAAGTGACCTAGCTGCAAAAGAGAGATCTCTTCATTACCTGTCAGACAGAGGTGGAGGATCAGACTTGGCTTTTCAGTGTTAAAGTTGATTTGTCTGTTACCAGTATGGTAGTAGAGAGTAGTAACACAGGTGATAGACATTTCTTAAATCTCTCTCTCTTTGTAAGACTTCCTTTCTTCTTGTATGAGTAGAAGTTGTTTGTAACTTCTGAAAATTTGAAGAGAGGTCATTGTCCTGTTTGCATGTATTTCAGTCACTGGAGTATAGAAAGTACTGGTTTTCATTCTCTCCTCTGTCACATTGGTTGCATGATCCCTTCTTTTTAGATTTACTGGACTTCCACATTTCATTTGCTACCTTTAATTTACTCTCTATTTGACCTGTCGCTATTTCTATTTTGAGAATTGTATTTATCCACAGTGTTATGATTCTGAAAGTGAAGTAGTCTTGCAATCATAGGGACCACAGTTCTTACAGTTGGTATCAAGTTTCTAGTTTATAAGACACAGTAAAGAACTTCCTTTGCCCAGAAGTGATTTTAGAGCATTAAGGGGAATAGTTGCACTCAGCTCCCACTTCCCAACTTGTCACTTCAGGAAGATTATCCAACCAACTTGTGGGCATCTTGAACCAAGCATTGTTATGTAGAGAAGAATCCACTTTAGTTGCACATTAGGATTTCTGCGAATCTATACTACCTCATCTTGGATTAGATACTGTTACCATAAATCTCTTTTGAGATGTGGAAATGATCACTGAAGATTTTAAAGTCGAGTGGTTCACTGATATATCCTCATGGGCTTTAAACAAGTTACAAAATTGTAAATGGTAAAACACTTGTAGATGTTTGTGTCAAACTTTTACCTAGATTGATACTTGTCATCTGTAAGTAGAAATTATATGTTAAGGGCAGGTAAATTGAGCCTGGAATATCAGGGAGAGAACAGAGCAGGAGGATGCACGTGCAGTTTATATGCTAAAAAGGATGAGAGGAAGGAATTGCTCAGCTGTGGTGTTTCTGTTGTGTTTTTTTTTTTTTTAACTGCTAAAAGAGGTTTATCTTCAATAACTCTTCACACTTGCTTGTTAAGTAGAATTCTTGGTGGGCGTAGACATTACGGATTTATTCTGGTGGAGCTACAAGCACTAAATTTTTTTATGAGTTCTGGAGAAATAGAACGACATACCCTGCTTGCGGTCACCGGCTCCGTGAGTTCCTGCAGCTTATCCTCTGACCTGAGTATTCCCACTGGACCCTCTGTCCAACAACCTGAAGTACCCTGCCCTGAGGGCTGGCATCGCCCTCGAAGATATCTGTATTACTAATTCTTAAGTCAGCTCATGCAGCTGTCAGGAGCCTGCCAGTCTCTGGATACCTGAGGGAATAATACTAGGGTGATGAGTTCTGTGAAGAAGCAATATTTTGCTGGCTGTCAGATCACTCAAAAAACTAACTTTATAATGAGATAAAAAGTTAAGGAGTGTGTTGTTTTTAAAATAAAACATAGATTTGCAATAATAGAACAGAATGTTCTGTGAAGAGATACAATAGCTAAAAGCAGAATGCACACACTGAAACAATGACCTTTGTCTGTTCTACCATCTCAGGTAGTTGTTATAGCTAATTAATTAGCATCAGTAAAAGCCCTACATGGGTAGAACTGGGAAAACTACTTTCTTGCTCACTCATCTACTCTTAACCTGCCCTTTTCTTTTCTCTAACTGTGCACTGGGACCCCATATGGCAATGCAGAGTCTAGGTAATTTCTCTGCTTCCTGCTCATTCGAGCCTCTTGATTAACATTTCTATTTCATGCCTTAATTAGTACACTTTATCCTTCAGGGTACTTTCTGCTGTAAGAGCCTTCTAAATGTGCCATAGCAAAGTCACACATACTATGAGAAACATTATATAGGTTGTCATTGTGTTAGATTCATAACAATTCTTTCTATGTATTGTATAAAAACTTAACCCTGACAAGACTGAATGATGTTAGCAACAGGTCCTAGGATTGTTTTCTCTTGTAGGTGGCTAGTTTCAAATTCCTTTCCAAGATAATATCCATGGACATAAATACTGAAAAGTGGTGTTTCTAATCTCACTAAACAAGTCTACTAAACACTACCATTTTGTTTTATGATAATATAACCATTTCCGTGACTAAGCTTCTGAATAAAATCGGAGCTGTCTTTGAATATAATGGCCAGAGACACATCCTGTGACTCTATCTATATTAGGCTGCATATAACCACTTTTCTGAACTACACTGCCTGTGAAGATGATGGTTCAAGGCATTCTTAGCGTATCTGTAGACAATCTTCTTGGAGTAGAAGGGGAATAATCCTGTAGCTCAGAGATCCATGAGACATTTGGGAAAACTGCCACTAACTAGAGCTGTGTATTTTGTGACAGTGTTTACCTTTCAAAAATATCTATTGTCACTTAGAGTTTTAATAAGAAGTAATAAATTTTGACAGAAATTTCAATAAAGGAAAATATCTTAAAAGGAGAAAAGATTCTTAAGTAAACTAAGGGGGAAAAAGATGCATCCTTAAATAATACAATTTTACAATGTCCATTTTTTGAAGTAGGAACTAAATTCAAATCCCTGATCTATATTGTTCAGTGGGGGACCTGAAGTTTAGCTTCCTGGAATATGGTCCAACCATCAGTTACTGACTACTTCTGGTGGGTGTTTATTGACTGTCTTTGACAGGAGAGGCCATGTAAGATCTGCTGTGCTTTTTGTAAAAAAACCAACCAAACAAAAAAAACCAACCACAACAAAAAACAATCTATCCACTGGAAAAAAGTTAAAGAATATCTCAGGTGAAAATATGGAAAGTTTTTCCTGAGGACGTTCAAATATAAAATGGAATATTTTTAAAATCACAGAAATATTGATGAAGCTTAACTTCAAAGGGAAAAGAATAAAAGACTGTCTAGGAGAGAGAACGAGCTGGGATCATCTGCTTTTTAAATATTTGCATGTGGATCTTATTGGTGAAGAGATTCGATATTGAGCACATTTTGTCGACTTCTACTCAGCTATTGAACTAGACAGAGGATTTGTTCCTAAATCAGGTGAGATACCTTCCTATTGAAGCATCCTCCATCTTTTCACTGCATAATGAACAGCTGAGCACTTACGCGTCTAAGTGTACACTAAGTATACACAGCTGCTTTGTTTAATTTTCTGGAGAACCTTTCTTTAGAAAACTAATTTCAGATACAATCTTATACACGTAAGTCTACTTACTATATGTTGAAACTATGATTTGCATGGAAATGGAGGAGTCTTTGAGGAAAACTCAAACAACTGCAGGCAAAATGCAAGTCTTCTTTATAAAGTGGATGCTTTTTTTTTTTTTAAAGTAAAACAGAAAAAAATAAAATTAGTATCGTGTTATTAATTCTATTTCAGATTTGTATTGATGGTGACCCGTCTGTGAAGTGCAAAGATGAGTCTGAGAAACTTTCCATTATATATCTGAGATACTTGAAGTGACTCAGTTAAGGCAAGACAGTGAGTCAAGGGCAGACTCTGCATTTTAACCTGAGGTCAATTTATAACCAGTTTGCCTACAGGTAACAATTACATCCAGCAAGCACTAGTTAAAATATTATCTTGTGCATCTCATGGTAGGAGGAAGGCATAAAAAAACCCTGTAAATTCTACAGTGCCAGGGCCATTTAGGTGAAGTCACAAAATGTGTAATTGAGTAAGAAATACACAGGCACCAGCGTATTCTTTACATTTTATTTTCTGCTCTTTCAGAATTATCATTTTGTCTTTAATAATTTGATTTCATGATATTCGTCATTGGCATTTCCCATCATTTTCTTCAGTGATCTGTTGGATCATTTTAAGATGCTATAAACTGACAAAGGACCTTTTTTATTTAGTGAGTTATTCTTTGTGTCTTAGTGTCTTATATAGACTCTGTATAGCAACCTTCCAGTACTTAACGTGGTCCTACAGGAAAGCTGGGGAGGCACTCTTTGTCAGGTGGTGTAGTCATAGGATAAGTGGTAATGGTTGCAAACTGAAAGAGTGTAGATTTAGATTAGATGTGAGGAAGAAATTCTTTACTGTGAGGGTGGTGAGACACTGGAACAGGTTTGCCCAGGGAAGTTTTGGATGCCACCTCTCTGGGAGTGTTCAAGCGCAGGTGGGATGGCCTGGGGGCTGGAACTAGATGATATATAAAGTCCATTCCAACCAAAACCATTCTATAATTCCGTGATTCTGTGATCTTTCTTTTTCTATGACTTCAATAAAGTACATTCTAGGTTCATGAATTTATATGGGACTATTTTAATACTTTTTTTTTTTTATTTATAACACAGAAGAAATGCTATGAATTATACGTTTGTCTGTTATAAATCTTGAAATATTGTTTAGTTTGTAGTACTATCATCTTAAAATGTAGTAATGGTTAAATGTGTTGCACTATCCAATTAGTTTACACTTTAAGTGACAGCACAATACAGTCACCATACGTCTAATGTTTCCTCTTTAAAGAACTAATGTTTCAGCTTTATGCATCTGAGAAGAAAATGATCCAGCTTAAGCCAATTAAGGTTTGTCTTTTTTGATTTCCTGAAAATCCAGTTTTATACATCTAATTTAAAGCAAATCCAATTTGGGACATTGGTTGGCGTGCGAACTCCTGGCAAAAGTATGTGGAATGGTGAAGCAAATAGACTTTCTAATTTTCATATTGATTCTTAGCCATTGGAAATCCGATTTGAAAACTCGGGGTCTTTTTGATTACCTCATACAACACTTGTAGTGGGAAATACTGAGAATTAACATTGAGAGAATGTAATGCTATAGAGGACAATCTCCTAATAAGATGATAATTTATACACACATGGTGTAAACTGCAAAACAAAGAATTATATTTTGCCTTATTAGGATTACTGAAACAGCTTTGCAGTTTTCAACATTTAGTCCAATAACTACTGTTTAGGATGTATTCTCTCTGCATGTCTCATGCACAACATTCTGACTTCCAGCGGAATTTTTGGTTGAGACATTTACTCATTTCTAGCACAGAAAATTGTGGTTCAGTGGAATATTATTTATTTTACTGCGAGCTGCTTTTCTTAGCTTATTTTGTGTGTTTGTGGAGATGATGTGTATAAAACTTAGTGGTACACTGCTTCTCACTGAAAGAGTAAAAATGAAAAACCAACAAAATTACAAACCTGAGGGAAACTCGCAACAAAAAACAGCAGACGTTTGCTGAAGGAAAGGATGCTGTCTCAGAGAGAGGCAGCTCTGGTGCCCAGGGTGAAGAGAGGCATTTTTTTCCTCCTGTTGGACCTCCCCCATCCACATAACTTATGGTACCATTGGGTCTCTAATGGAGGGGTGGCTGGAAGGGTGCAATGCTGGTACTTCTAACTACTGCATATGGGGCATCTCCCTGCCTTTTAAGGAATCAAGCACCACACAGCAGGAAGGCACTGGTGAGACCTGCCACAGGGTAGGGAGAACAGAAGTCTTCACAGGTCCCTGTGATAAATCTAAGCACGTAATTATTTTGAGTCCTCTGCAGTTTCTTCCATAAAAATCACATTCCTCTCCATTTTTATATTACTGTGTGAGACTACCTTTCTGATTTTGAGGTAGTAGGAAAGACCAAACTAGCTTCAAACTAATTGTATAAATAAATACAACAAGAGGATGAGTGAGTACCAATGTGCCTCCAATCACTGTTTCCATTGTTCTCCATTTTTTCCTCCCCTTCTCTGTTGAGATCTAAGTGGTAGAAATGTAGGATATTTTTTTGATGCTAGCTTGCATAGATAACGAGCTCTGCTCTGTCATCAACTCAGAAGGCTGCATATTCTGTTTCTTTGGCTACAAGGTAGCTTAGCTGCTACCAGTCTGATCTTTGCTAATTGAGATTTTTTCAGTACATACTTTTGTTCGAAGATGTGACTTACACACATAACTAATTGTCTAAGAAATACATCTCTGATGTAGTAGAAAGTTTCATGTAACCTGTGTTGCCACATTTTCCATAAATAATCAAACTATGAGTATGTTATGTAGTTGATAGCATTCTATTAGAATTATGCTAATAGGAACAGCAGTTTTAATTGTTTCTTACTCTCCTAAATTAGTTACAGGGAATATTTCATGGTTTTTGAGGGGAAAAAATATTTCTCATTGTTCTATAAGCAAACCTTGTCGTCCTGATTACTGCTGACAAATGATGAGGTTACTACAACAGAGAAAGGTAAAGAAGTTACAGAGTTCTTAAAGAAGGAAGCTAGTCTTTCCATGCCATCTGTAATATTTAGCTTGGTTTGCTTGTAAAAATGTGGATATAGCTTCAAAGAAATGCTATAATTGAGGAAAAAGATCAAACATTTACTGGAGGATGAAATGAGGATGAAATGATTATTTGATGCTAATGTAGGAGTATTAAAATAAAACCAGAGAAAAGTTATTATGCATGTAGATTATGCGATCAGCATCTAACCAGATATATTTGTTTTAAGATATGGCTTTGTTTCCTGTAAAAGATCTCAGCATTGTCGTATTACTGAAGAGTCAGTGTGGTTTATATGACTTGAAATTTGCATCATTTGTAATTGGGGAGGAATTTTGTACTACCTCTATCAAAGTACACAGTTTTATACAATTAGTTTCTTCCTACAACACAGCCATCTGTGAGTTGCGTGGTAATGCAAACATGTTTAAACAGAACGGTCAAATCCTGAAAAGAGGTTTCTTCCTACAGAATAAAAAAGGGCATTTTTTCTGACATTTATTTGAATATTCCATTTTATATGGAGCCATTGGGAAAGACACTGGGGTTTTGAGGCCGTATTTTGACTCTGATGAAAAAATCTGATGTGACTTTGTGTTTGTTTCCAATCTATAAAACTATGGTAATAGTTGTATTCTGTCACATGTCATCTAGTTATGTCTAAAACTTATAAGATTTTCAAGGTTGCTTCTTATTTTATGTTTACAATAAAGGAGCACAACTGAATGTTGATAATGTTTGCGACCTCTAGCTGCAGCTCCTTTTTCCTCGATTACTCCTTACTGTAACCCTTCTCTAATGCTTTTGCGTATGGTTTTTCTTTTCCTCATCAAAATTCTGATTGAAAGGGTAAGAAAAGAATATGAGAAAATCTGGGTAAGAAATTCTGTATAGAGAAACATGGGAGCATAATTTGGTCTATTTGACATTCACAGTTTGAGCATGAGTAAGATTAAAGAGACTGCTTAATAAAAGATTTGTAAAACTTTTTTTTCCATTTTGCCTGAATTAGCTGTATGCTTGTAGTGGATGAAAATGTTTTCCTTTTTCCTCTGGCATATTGTAATTTAAACATGTTCGCACTATATATAATTCTATGCCTGTTGGCATCAGCCCAGTAGCAGGTATATAGCAATATTAATTCTTTTATATAGTGAAAGTCCCCATTGCAAAGGAGCATCATATCCACCCCATTTTGGAGCTAATAACACACTTTGGCAGCAGTTACTGTGATTTTTTTTTTTTTTTGAGTGCCTTGTGAGTAGGTGAGTAAAGCAGTTTGTCTACTCCAAAGCCCATATTACTTTGCCTTTTTGGCATGAGAAATTATTTTTATTTTGTTCTTTTTCCTGCTTTGCACAATTAGCAGATACAAAGGGAAGAGGTAAGTGTGGAAAGCAGAAAGTGTCCATTTGTGATGTGGGAATCCTATCACGCTCCCTGTTGTGGGAGCTGCTCCTGAGGTTGTCCGTAGAGTGCAGGAAGCAGAAGGGCGCTCAGCTGCATAATGGAGAACGGACAGGGCATTCTTACACATTCCTTTATGTATAGCTGAACTATCCTGGCATATGAAATGACATGAGGTAAGTAGACTTCCAGAAAAGGTAATTTAGCAATTCGAACCATTATCTAGAAGACAATGTATAAAACTAGAGAGATTTGTTCGCTTAACCTGGCCGAATAGCGTATGATTTTTGATATAGCACAGGCAGAATATTTGTCTTTGAACTTGTTATATCTAGAGCTTCTTGCATTTTCATTTTTCCAGTAGAAAGACATTGTGACTGAATCAAAATGTTCTAAGAAACTTTGTCAGCGATGTTAATATTCTCAGAAGACCTTTAGTGTAAATTTTCCAGCTGAGTTTAATCTGGATTGATAACACTGGTACGTAATTTGACAATTCATGACTCCCAAGCAGTTAATGTTCTTACTTAGTAGTGAATAAAAGTGTTTCTATTTGCAGATGTATACACATAGATAGCAATGTAGATGATACAGAACTAGAAGCTCCTTCTGTATACGAGATTTGCCAGTATCCTACGAAGTGACAGCTGCTATTTTTCTTCATGAAATCAGACTCAAGACACACAGCTTTCACAGTTTTATGCATCAGAGGAAATTATGAACCTCCAGATACTCATTGTGATTTTTCCATAAAGATGAAACATATTAAGGTTAATCTACCTGATTTAAAGATGCATTCATTAGTTTGTGTTTAACATAATGATTTTTTAAAGTGGCATCTAATTATTGCCATTTTGCAGCAGAAACACCTCTGAGGAGACATGTGTCAGCTGTTTAAAAAAAAAAAAATCTATCTGCCTATTCTTCTTTAAGAATATGGTAATTGTTCTTTGGGGCTTTAATATGAATTTATTTCTAACTTTTTACTTCATTTTTAAAGGCGATCTTTCCTTAAAAAGAAAAGAAATTATTCTGACTGTTGTGCTAGTGGTCATTTAAAAATGCCTCTGCTTATGAAAAATGCATAAATTTAGGGAGCAAGTGGCATCTCAGTGAGGTTATTCTCAGCACACACATCTCGTTTGACTCTTCAGATGTGCTTAAAGAGACGCCAACACATGCCAGCATACTAAAATCTAGTGTGGACTGTGGGGATTTTCCAGTTTACCTATGAAGAAGAGTTGGAGATTAGATGAAATTTTAAAAATGTGTAGAAGGTTTTTTATGTTATTGTAAGGCTACTCTATGCAGTCTATTTTCTTTAGTGTCTCTAGCATACAAATGCTCATAACTGAAGAAAACACTGAGGACCAATATCTAAATAATGGGTCATAAGTTCGGGGCCAACACGTATCTCTTGGGTTTTATAACATGCTGTTTTTTTCTCAGTTCAGTTCATTGCCCTGGTTGTTCTGCCCTCTATATTTGCATATTTTTCTTCCTGTTCTACATGAAAGTGGACAGTAACTCATATTTCTCTGATTTTTGACTTTTTTTTCAGTAATAATTTGATAGAATTGAGCAGAGTTACCCTAAAAACAATGTCTTTTGTTCTCACATAAATGCAAAAGATGCCTTGTAGCTACAAAGCTTTTAAATCTTGATTATCTATTTTAGTACATTTATTTTAGCACACAAGACAACTTCATCTTCCAAGGTTCTGCCCTACAGTTCATTAATGTTCTTCAGCTTTCCTGGACATCTTTTAATAGCTGATACTGTTGGCCACAAGACCAGTAAATAGTGGATACCGTGGACTTAGTGAGATGTGCCTGAAGGCCTGCTCTCATGAAAAAGTGTTTAAGTAAGTAACTGCCAGCTATGATCTGTAATCTAGCATCATTTTTTGGTCTGCTTTATTGTCATATGGATTTTATGAAGGATATAACATGTTTGGCAGTAATATCTCTAGTAATGTTAGTTAATGAATACTGGCACTAACAATTTAGAAACAATTTGTTTTCCAGTTCTTTGAAGAGAAAAATTTATCTCAATTTTGGATAAGATGTAAACTTGTGTTTATATTTGCATATGTAACAAGTTCTGCTGGTAATATTTTTCTTGCTAAAAAATCCTCACTTTTGGAAGAAATATATCTCCTTTTGGTTTGTCCTGTGAAACTCACAAGTTTTTTTTCTAGGAGTGTTTTATAAATTTGATTGCTAGCAGTCATATGAAACTGTAAACTTACGTAAAACTGGAAGTATTTTTCAAGAAGCTAATACTCTTTTCCTGTAGCTCAGCTTTCTCAATAAGGACACAATTTCTTGTCTAAATTTATTTACCTGATAGATATCTTCCAAATTTGACCTGTGATGGCATCCTCAGATTGGGAATGTTTTGTAGTTCACTTCCTTTCCTTACACACACCTATTTTTTTTTTTTTATCTACTCTTGGAACCACCCCAAGATGATGACAGAATTCTGATTCAGAGCTTTTAAATAAGATATGAGTTTAATATAGCAAAAGGTAAATAAATACATGAATTAGGACAGCATTAGGCTGCTAGCTCCAGTGACAGGAACAGCTTTTTCAACGTAGATATACTGGTTTGTTCGCCTCCAGTTATCTCTGTACTTCTTCCTGCTTGGTTTTCTAGATAGTCTCAGATATTCCCAATTCATGAGTTTTATTTCTCAACCCCTCTAAGGTTATTACTCCATCCCCTTTTCCCCTTGCTAGTACTCTGCAGTTTTCTCTCAATCTTGTGTATTTTTATCCAACACTGTTGTATATGGCATTTATTTTTCCTCGAAGCCATAAACAGAACCACTGGGTTTAAAGTGACTGAAAAAATAAAAACCAGTTGTTGCATACAGTCGTCAAACTTTGTTGATATTTTAGTATTTCTGTATATTTTTTTTTTGTTGTTCACATTCACAAACAACTTTCTGGTCATTTAGGTTACATACAAGGTTGAGCGTACAAGCCTTCACTCAGTCTTTGAGCCAGAAATATTTATTTACCTGTATTTGGCTTAAAGTAAACGTACTGGTAACAGTTAGAAACATACTGTTAACTATGAGGTCTTCTAGAATCCCTGTCTCTGTGCTGAATTCAGCTGCTACAAAGCAGATGATGTTCTTAAACCATGTGGGGCTGAATCAGAGCCCGTTGATGTCACTGGGAGATGGCAGACCATTTTTTTGCTCTTCCCCTGGTTGTGCTGAATTCACCATCGTGTGATGTTTTGTGAAGAAGTAAACAAATGATATTTGGCTTGGACAGTTTACAGTGTCCTCGGAATTTTCCAGAGGATTTTTCAACTCGCTTTATTTACAGATGCTTTTTCCCTTGTACGACTTAGGAACATGAAGAATATTCAGGCAAAAAGATCTGCTTACACTGAAATTAGGTTTTAATAAGATGCTTTGCAGGAGAGCTCACTGCGCAGATCCTATTACAGGATAGCAGCAATAGCTGGTTTTGCAAGTGCAAATTTTGTGAGCCAGAAAATGTCCAGATAAACCAGCTAAAAGTGATTTCCGAGTATGTACAAAGCTAGGAAGCTGCTTACTATCAAATTTCACAAGCAACTGTGAATGTTCTTTTACCTCTTTTTTTTTTTTTTTTTTTTTCCAAGCAAAAGAAGAGCTAATTTTTGACTCTGATCAAAAAAAAAACCAAAAAAACACAACTATGAAGGATGGACTTAATTAGAGCACACTTTTATTCTTTTGATTGACCTGTGAGGTGCCTGGCTTGGCCACACTGCCCTGCACAATGCAGAACCTTGCTCCCTCTTCAGTTCTTTCACCTGGTGAAAGTTACATTTGCCCTCACCCATCCTGGTTTTAGCCTGATGCTGCATCTCTAACCATTTCTTTGTAGAACATTAAGCAGCCTTTGATAAGGAAATGTTGTGGGTTTTTTTTCATATTTTTCTATGAGTTCTAAGTGTCTCAGCTACTGAATAAAGGCAGAACGATTTCCTTAAAACGCAAGTAATGACAAAATGTTAAAAAATAAGAAAACCTTGTAAGTGCTCTGTAATTTTTCCCAAGATTGTATTGATGTGATTTCTTACTGTTCCTCATATTACTGTGAGCTGTATTTTAAAGGAAATAATGATATGATATATTATGAAAAGTGGTAATTACTCGTGAGTTTCCATTGCTGGAAGACAAGCCTTGAAACCTGATGCAACAGTAGTAAAAAATAGTGTATGCTGTAAAGAAAAAATAATTCCGTTGATAGTTCTGAATTTCATGCCGTATGTGCTGGGTCGACATGGAGTTTACCTGGTAGGTTTTGCTTAGATCTTGAAATGTATAGGATTGTATAGACAGAATGTATAAGGAAGGGGTGCAGAACCAAAGCTTCAGAAGTAGGTGATAATCTTTGTCGAATGTTGTCAGTAAAAGTAAAATGCTTGATGAAGAATTTTCAGTGTTACAACCTGATAGTATGAGGAAGAACATTTTATTATAAAGTAGCTCGTAAAACCTGATTATAGCGTTGTTATATTAAAGCCCAAGGGTTTCCGAGTGCAGCTTCATGAATTGTCCTTCTAGAGAGCAGGGTTTATCATTGCTTTTGATTACTAAGTTCATGCTCATTTTCAGTTTCATACACTGCTGCATAGTTCATGGAGAAGCACATTATTGCCCGCTGGAAAATTAATTCTTTGTGGTATCAGGTGTATAAGATTGTTATATCTCTTGGCTTGGGACTGTCTACACAGAGGAAGGTGATTTTTTTTTTTTTATTTATTTTTTTTAAATCTTAAAAATCATGAGATTTTATTGAATATTTTAGAATTGTATTTGAATAATTTTTTGAAGTAAGATATAAGCTTACTCACTGAAGAATGTGATTATAATTGATTTTTATTAGTAGAATAAAGACTAAAACTCTTTGATGCGAGTTGAAACTTGCAGAGCTTTAATGAAAAGGTTTGAACTGGACTCAGCAGAGTGCTGTAGTGGACCTTTCACAGAATCACAGCATCATAGGATAGTAAGGGTTGGAAGAGATCTCTGGGGATCATCTAGTCCAACCCTCCTGCCAAAGCAGGTTCACCTAGAGCAGGTTGCTTAAGATTGCGTCCAGGCAGGTTTTGAATATCTCCAGAGAAGGGGACTCCACAGCTACTCCGGGCAGTCTGTTCCAGTGCTCTGGCACCCTCACAGAAAAGAAGTTTTTCTTATGTTCAGATGGAACTTCCTGTGTTCCACTTTGTGCCCATTGGCTCCTGTCCTTTTGCTGGGCACCATTGAAATGAGTCTGGCCTCGTCCTTTTAGATATTTATAAGCATTGATAAGATCCCATTACATGAGACTCTTCCCTTGTAGGTTATTAGGAATTACCATAACAAAAATGTACCATTAATGACATAAAAAATTAACATAAAAGAAAATATGTATTGTCACTCTGATATCTCATGTTTCCTGTGAGAACAAGGACATGTAACAGGTATGCTGAAGACAGAATACAGATAGTTCCTTATATAGTTTCAGTTGATTGGATAGTATTAGCTGACTATGATTGAATTTGAGAGCTGACAGTAAAGATTGGTCAGGAATTAGCTACAAAATGCACAAAAAAAATATTTTTTTACTTGTGCAAGCTGAATTTGTTTGGTTTTAAATAATTGTTAATGCTGAGTACTGTAATATTGTTGAATGTTCTGTTTTCATGTTGCATGTCTCAATCTTTCTTCCTAAAGTAAAATAAGCACACTCCAGTGGCAAAATGTTCCAGTAAGCACAAATTCCTTGACTCATACGAACAAGTGCAAAAGTCAATACTGAAGTCAACCTCCCTCAACCTCCCTCTTGTTTGCTAGAAGGTTACTGCAGTGCCATTTAGGTTGTGCTTTTGTGGGAGGGACAAACTGGCATGAATTTGTAACTTTAGCTATTGGACTATGATGACAACTCATAGGTAAAGGCACCACTTACAGGATTTTTTGACTTTTAAAAAAAAACTTAAGCTTCATCTTAACCACTGTCTTGGAACTTCACGAATAAAATATTTGGATTCATATGAAAGCTTTCTACAGAGTCAGCTAATTCCACTCTCCTCCTTTATTTTTAAATAGGCAACTAAGTATCTAAGTAATGGTAATGTACTTAATTTCTTGCCTGCATTGCCTTTTTCTAAAAAAAAAAAAAAAGAGCTAGATCGCTAACCTATCATTCCTGCATACAGTCAGGCCCTGACAGGTTTGTTAGAAATGAACTATTCTTTAGTTGTTTGGGCTTTGACTTCTGGACCAAGCTAACTGTTTTCTCATTAGTTTGGATCTCCTGAATTAAGTCTTTGTTATGAAATCAGCTGTAGTGACTAGTATCTGAGCTGGAGCATCTTAGTTAACCTAATCTAGAGATGAGCTGCCATACTGAAAAACTGCTTATGCTTGTGTCATTCAGTGTCACAAATGCTTTGTGATGATGTTAGGATCTGTGACATTTCCACCACCACTAGGATAGGTAAACAATATTAAGATATTTTTTTCCCGTGTGATGTATTCTCCAGCAACTAACTTCACTGGCATAGCATACAGAGAGTAACCTCATCCTGTGCTTCCATTTTCACAGGATATGTGAATTGCCTGCACTTGTGCTTCTCTTTGTAGCTTTAAATGGGAAAGTTAAAATTACAAAAAATATAATCAATAAAGAGTTTGTTAACGCTAGTCTTAAAATTGTTATCGCTAGTCTTAAAAATTGCAGTTCCTCTGGATAGTCAAGCCAAGCTTTTATCACGCCTAATTCACTAAACAAAGGATTGAGCCTAGGTTTGGACTGTCTGTGTTGTTACATTTCTGAAACTTTGAAACTTAGGCTAAAACAGCTTTGACTAGATGTGTAGCTTAAAAAGTCGAGAAAAGTTAGTTTATCACACAACCCTAAATTATTTGTTGGGTAACCTAAAATAATGATCTTAAGCAACTGTTAAGCCTGGACATCAAGAGAAAGATAGTAGGAAAATATTAACTAAACCACCCATCTGTACAAAAGAGTCGTGAGCTCACCAGCTGCTTTGTGGATGTTGCTTATAATGGTAGAGGAAACATTCTTCTTGCTTGCTTTTTGGGGTAAGTCAGTTAAACATGTGCAATGGTATTAAGATTTTGACAAATTTAGGGTTGTCGTTGACATGTATAAAGCCGCTTGTGATGCATCTGGATAGGTTTATGAGGATCTTGGAGAATGCTGGGTTTTTATTTGTATCATTCTCTTGGCCTTGAGTAATGGATTATACATAGAAAATGTACAGTTGCTGCAACAACGAATAGATCAACTGAGAGAACATCCTTTGCCTGAAGTATTTTTAACACTGTGAATGTGAAGTTGGATGATGAATTGAATAGTCTGCTTCAAAGGACAGATATATAGTGTCTGAATAAAAAAAGGCGTAAGTGCATGAGAGCATGTCTCAGCCACATGCAGTTCTGACTGCTCTCAGTGATAAAACAGTTTACAATTGTCTTTGACACTAAAAAAGTATGTCAGTTTAGAGTTGTCTGCACCTTCTGCCTTACGTCTTGGAGTCTGTACACAGTGTAACATTTTTGCAATGCTTATTGCTGAAGAGTAAACTCCAAAAATTTGTATTTGACTTTATTAAAAAGTGTATTTCCTTCAGTTCATTCCCCCTTCCCCCTCTCCTCCACCTCCAACTAGCAGTTGCAGCCTTTTTTGTAGCGTGCCTCTTGTAGTTGTTCCTGAAAGGTGTGAAACTTATGATTTATTATGTGAGTAGGACGGAGTGTGATTTTTAGGAGCATAATGAGCTTTGCTTGACGTTGTATAAACCATGATTCTGCCTGCAAAGTTCAACCTTTCCTCACAACACCTCAACGTAACTTTCCACTCTCCTGGTTGGTTTGTCTGTTTTGGTGTTTTGGATTTTTTTTTTTGCTTGTTTTGTTGTAATTTTAATTTGTTGTTGTTGTGGGTTTTTTGTGTTCTTTTTAGAGGGAGTTGATTTTGTTTGTTTGTTTGTTTTTTCTGTTTTGTTTTGCTTTCTATATACTTTGTGTAATCTCTTTCTTTCTCTCTCTTATTTTCCTCCTTTCCTTATCTCTGGGGATTAAGACTTGCAGCTATTGAAACTCTTGTATTGTTTGTAACCTTCTCTGCTTTGTCCTGTCCCTTTGCAACATTATGCTCATGATGTTTCATGAGTTTAACAGATGTAGTTCAAACTGAATTCTCTTAAGAGCAGCAAGATGGGTGAAGTAGGCTTGTTCTTGATTGGTGTGTGGTAGTTCCATTTGAAACAGTCACAACTAACGCCAGGTTATGACTCTGACAAATCACTTATTGAGAAACCATCTTTAAATGTAGGCTGAAACACCAAAGGGAAAGAAAAGAAATTTTTTTTTCCTCAATCATTTGTTGATTGTTTTGGATCAAAGTAAGTATGCTTATTTTACACCTAGCTAGTATATTTATATATATTTATTATATATATTTTATATTTTTGGATGTTGTTTATAGGATAGCGTTGATTCACCATATGAAATATGTCTTTAAGGGAATTAGCAGCACCATTGATAAGTTTTAAGAAAATTTGAGAATTCCAAGCTTTATCAAAGCAAAAGAAAATTAAACAAGATATGTAAATTCAAAGATGTCATCAATAGATAAGCAGAATACTGTCTTCTAATTGTCCAGTATGGTTTCAGGAAGCAAATAGTAAGCTCTGTACGTGAAGAAAACCATTTGAACCTTTAGTGTAATAGAATATTGCCTAATGAATTGCTTGTTAGTTCACTGAAAGGATTTGTATATTTAGCTTTTAATAAGTCAAGAATTAATGATAAGAAAAAGAAAAGCAAAAATTCCTTAAATATTTATAGAAGAGAAAAGGTCTAAACTCAGCTATCTACTTCATGTAAACTCAGAAAGACCTAAAAAGCTTGCCTTGAATTCCCTGTGAAACAACAGTGTTTTGAAATGGTACTGTCACCAGTAGTAATTAAATTTATGTCGGAATTCTGAAATGTAAGATGACAACATTAATTGTGAAAGGTGAAAGACCACTGGCAGCAGTCAAGAAATTCTGAAGACCTTTCACAACATTGTTATGTATTAATGAGCTTAGCCTTAAAAGACAGCATTTGTTTTTGTTGATAACTGAATTTATGCTGATGAGAATGATGAATATTTTGCTTAGCAGATGTCTGTAAATGTGCTAGCTGAATAACTTCAGTGAATAGTGCTCTTTCTGCAGATCACGTGCAATTACATCTTGGTCTGAAGCCTTGGTAAACAAACTAATATGCCACCTTTGAACACTGGTAAGGAAAAATTCAAATAAGTCCTGTTTATTTCTCTGGGATGGGTGTGAACAGAGTCTTTGGCTAGCTATAGGTCAAGAGCAGAAGTGAAGAATAACCCCCACAACTCTGATGCATTAGAACAAGTCTTCCCTGACAGGCTTCTCTACTCAAAGTCCTCCTTCAACCCTTAAGCCTTTTTCTTTTAATGGATACCTACTGTCTTCCCTCAGTAAGATCAACTTTTTTCTTAATACTTAAATTACCTATGTGCTCTTCCAGGTAAATCAAAATAAAGAAATAAGTCGTCATTTTTTTGGAGCTGTGACTGGAAATACCAGTCTTTGCTAACACCTCATTCATGTTTGCAGTAAGCAAATCTCATTTAAATAAAAGTAAATGATGAGTTGGTAAACCCTAGCATATATTACTGACTCATCTACTTGTGAGACTTTTATTTAGGAATATTTTCACAAATTGCTGTTACTTTGTATTTATATAAATCACAGTGCCATGGTTCTGTGTTGACACCAGTGCAGTAACTACAGTAAACTTCTGTTTATTTATTTTCTTCATTTAAGTTTTTAGTACCTTTGACATCATTCATATTAGCATTGCTGGAAAAGGCTTTATAATGAAAGGGAAAAATAATGTTGTTTTATTTCTGATGTAACCTGAAGGTCAGATAAGCATTCCCAAATAACATCTTCCACAATTATAGCAAAGCTATCTTTCCTACAGAAAATGTGTTATTTTTGGAGAAAGAAGATGCTGCAGGAAAATATTCTCTTACCAGTGGAAGCATTGAAGTACATGTCTAATTTATAAGAGCATTTGAAAATCTTCAAATTTATTAGGGGAATTTGCTTGATTCAGTAGAGATCAAAACCCATCAAGATAGACAGCTTGACATATCTTCCTAATGTGTAAAAAGAATTCATTCTAACCAGAGACTTCTGTTGTGAGACATATTTCCATCAGCATTTAAAAAAAAAAAAAATATATATTTTTGCAAAGAGAGGTGCAGGCTTTGATTGGAATTGGATTGTTAACCTGCTTTTTTTTAATAGCCTAGTCTAATTTGCTTGGGGATATTTTTCCTTTTTCCTCTTTTGTCTTCATTTCTTCAAATGATTTACTACTGTTTTCTTATTAATATTTCAGTGCTTGTAGTTGGAAGAAAATAGAAACAGTTGTAAAGCAACATACCACAGGCAACATTCGAAGTGAATACAAATACGATTTGTTGGTTTCCTAGGGTTTATAATTCCTTCAGTCCGTGCCAAAAATCTTTTTCTTCCCAAATGTTACAAACTCAGTAACTTTTTGACCTTAATTTCTTTTTACTGGCTGCTGATCCATGATGAGAGTTGTAAGCTTTTGTTTACCCTCTTTGAGTAGGACTCTGCTCTGTATTTTGTGGATGGCTGCAGGCTCCATCTGTTTTCAAGACCAGAATTCAGACAAATTTACTGTTTCTAGCCACTCACAAGCTCGCTGTCTCTTTCTGGTCTGCTGTTATGCCTTCATCCACAAGTTTTGAGGAGGATTTCTTTATTCTCGTTCCTTACTTTTAAAATTTCTTCCTAACAAGTATTTAGGAAAAGCTTGGTGGTATATATTGCAAGCTTTCTAGTGCAGGAGCTGTTTTGTTGGATTGTAAGCTTTGAGCTGTACTAAGACATGAACCTAATCATATTTTGGTTGGAGTGAAAAGTTGTGACTATGCCTTATTTGTTGTTTACCCTGTTTTGCCTTGATACTGCTGGAACAGAAAAACAAATACTCCTATATCATGCTGGAAATATTCCTACTTATTGCCTATATTGTCTGTCTAGTTGCGTTTGTCTTTCAAATTTACTTTTTTTTGGTAGATAAAAACTGTAGTTGTGTTCCTGAGACATTAGAATTGCTATTAGAGTAAGCAAACTTGTTTTGTGTGTATTTTCTGAAAGGTGATTACTGGTTCCAACTGTTATACTTTTTGAAATGATAGAGCTAGTAGGTGTTGCAAATACTGGCCTTCTTTAGTGTATGAGTGGTTGTGAATATTTTTTGTTTGTTTGTTTTAAACATAAGATGTAATGTTTTTAGGATTTGTCAGTGTTAAAGTTTACTTTTCATTCCGAATATACAGAAATGTTATCTATCCACTTTTTGTTTGTGATGCAAGCCAGATATTGGGAAACATTTCATGCTAAAGATAAAACATGACAATATGTTACTAATAATAAACGTTATATAGACAAAAATAAATGAACGAGTTACATTATTTTTTTTCTAACTCTTGATATTATAGAATACTTTTTATGTACTATAGAATATTTTTTTACGTACTTAAAGTGTACCAAGAAGATTAAAGTAGGGTTTCATCTTTAGAAATTATGTAGTGACTTATGAAAGCAAAGCTGAGATTTCATTGTGTTGATCATATCAGGCTGAATTATGGAGTCGTGGAAGCACTTAGTGGTTCTTTTTCAGTTAGCAGACCTCAATATGGTCCGCAGTCCTCTTGTTGCTGATGAATCCCTTTTTATTTGCTCAAACATATAATTTTATTTCTCTGTGTTGTCAGATTGAACTAGACTGAGGGTTTACCAAACCAATGTGTCTTGATAAAATAATCTTTGACCTAATAAACGTCATAGGAAGAATAGCGTTGTGAGAAAAGTCAAGTAAAACAAGAAGAAACATCAAGTAATTATCGTTCAGTTCCAGTACTAGGAAAGATTAAACCTAGCTCATTTTTATGTCTGTGATTTTTTTTTTTTTTCTCCTCCAGCTAAATAAAGACCTTTTTTCAATGCTAGTACTATGTAAGGAGTATTTACTGACAAATACTTTATGTAATTTTGTAATTGGATCATATTCTTCCAAGGATAATGGTCATAATCTGAAGCCTGCTAAACATGGTGAACAAAGAACAGTATTAAATGTCATGCACATCTGTACAATGGAAATGTTTGCATTAATTGAGGAAAGCTAGAATGCTAGAGTGCCTTCCTTGAAAGCTTGACGCTTTCCTAATTAGTTTTTACAACACTGTGCAGATCATACACTCACTTGATGAGCGTACATCAGTAGCTTAGCACCACATAGCTCTGCTGGGAGACAGCTCTGGGCAGTAAGTAAAGAGAATAAGGGAACTAGAACTAGCTGGGTAAGTGAAGGTAGGAAGAATGCAATTAACTTGATTGACTCAGATTTTGTTTGGAAGTTGCTTTTATGTTGGGCTCCACATCTCAGTTGTGTGCTGGTGAAAGGAGCACCTCCAGCACAGCTGGTTATAGGAAAGAGGCAAGCTCTTCATGTGCCTTGCTCCATTGCTTCCCAGCATGCCCGACTTCTCTCACAGCCTCCAGACAAGTCTGAAACAGTCTTAGTTATACAACTATCATTTCATAACAGTGCTTAACTGAACAGGTAATTTTGCCTTTTTGAAGGCGAGTGTTTTAGTCACATCTCTGAATGTCACTTTCAAACTTAAGCAATGCTTGCCGTAAATTGATGTTTGTACTCCGATATTTGCAAGTTTTTCAAAACAATTTTTGCGACAAAAAAGGATTGTGTTTGTCTTCATTTGGGTTCCTTTTCCTCTGTTGCATTCATCAGTGGAGTGTCATCGCAACAAGTGTGTTGCTGTTCAAATTTAATTTCTGAACCGTGTAGAAATACATATTAATACAAAGATTAATATTTTAAAAGTCCCACTCCTTTCTCTCCAGGAGGACTTCTACTTTGCAAAGCAAATGAGTTCTCTGTTGCAGATGTCTCTCTAAATAACATCACGTTTTAAAAAGGAAAATCAAACCTGAAAATACTTGTTGATGAAAGCTTTACCCGTAAAATAATCACCTTTCTTTAAATCTTTTCTTGAATTGTAGACTAAACTTTTCTCAGGACAAATGGGTCTTTCTTACTTTCATTGAGAGGCCACCATAACATATTTGCTTATTACAATACCTTTGTGTTACACATGGAGAATTAGTTTAATAAAGAGAAAACTTGCTTTTCAAAGAAAAGTTTAATTTATTAAAACTCCAAAATGGCAAAATGTTTTGAAGACAGTAGACCAAAAGCATGTTATTAGAAAATGTTTTGATCCTAATAACTTTGTCCTATTTTAACAGAAAAACTTAATACTTCAATGTCATTAACAGGGAAAACAGGCTGTGCTAGAGACAATTCATCATTTTTCTGAAAGTCATTACATTTTTAAAGAAGACATATCTTTTTTTTCTTTCACTTTATGGGTGAAAAGTACAACCCAAAATATCTGTGCATATCAAATAATCCTGAGTATCTTTAGAAAGTAAGCATATAGGGAAAATATGCTTTATTTGAATTCACTGTATTTGCTAACAGTATGAAAGGGAAATCTTTGGTTTTTTTTTGAGCTTGGCAGCACTTTTAGCAAGGATTTAATCTGGAAGTTCAAGTTAATAATGAACTGGGAGCCAGTGACGACACCTTTTCTTTTATTATTATTTGTTACCTTATTTTTGTCTTCTAATCTCTGCTGTGCACCCAAGGTTTTATCCTCTCCTCTGCTTTATACAACTAGTGTCTACTGCCTGTGTTCTGTTGGAAAGCTGAGAGGCAACTTTCATAATCTATCCTTTTGCTTTCTTCCTCTTACACAAAACATGGGCTGTGACAGTGACAAATATTTGGTGGATCTGTTCACTGGCCGTGGAATATGCCGACATCAGACTCTTCGACGAGTGATGTTGCTGTGCTCCTCACACTTTGCTGCAGGGAGCCCAGATTTGAAGGGTTTCATAGGAAAGGGACCATATGCTCTTGTAGTGCAAATGTTGGCCCTGGCAATGTGCCATACTGGCATGAGGATGCTGATCTCTGACACTGGCTCATGTATTGTTACTGCTGTTGAGATGAGGAATAATAGAACAGGCCATTGCTAGATATTGAAGGCTGTTTTACATTGAAGAAAACCAAGTTCTTTTAACTCTACCCAGTGCTGACCCTTGCAGAGCTTTCATGTAGATTTTTATTACGATTACATAGTATTATGGTCATGCTTAACAAGAGTTGTCTGACTTTGATTTCCCTCATCACCATGTAGTCATTATCCTCCTCTTGACTGTGAAACTGGTAACCATACAGTACAAATAATATTTTCATGTGTGTCTGTAGGACAGTAATGAGTAGAAGATACTTAAGGAAATTGTGTAGAAAAATGGTATTTTTTGGATGATCCTACTGTTAGCATATCCTTGCTCTTTCTTGCAGTTAGTGAATTAAAAAATCTCCTGAGCTGATTGTGGAAGGCCAACTGTGGTGCATAATAACCTCCTAAACCTCCTACAGACTTGTGTCCAGGAATCCATGGATCTTTCCGATTTCTTACGGTTTTCACTTCCCATGTCCTGTGGATAGGTGTTTTGCAAGTTAGTTAGGTATTGTGTGGGAAAGAGTACTGCTTCCTTTCAGTTTGAACCCAGGACAGCCTGAGTCCTATTCCCAGCTCCACATCTGTTCTGTGTGACCTTGTCAAATCACTATGAATATTAAAGACAAAATGCATCTTAAGTGGCTTACTTGTAAGATGCCATAGTGTTTGATTTTCTGGCTTCTGTTTGTCAGGGTAGTTTAGAGCCATCTGTAAAGTCCTTGCACTTCCAGGACATGACCATTCTTCAAACCAGTGAAACAAATCAAAACAAATCATGTAAGAGATGACGAGGTGTCTCCAGCTGTCTATGGAGGAATCTTTCATTTTAGGAGTACAAGTGTTCTGGCTGCAGAATATTTTCTGTTTCCAGACTGAAGTGGTGTACACATCCAGCTCTATTAAAACGTTTTATATTCTTGGATTTTCTTCATGATTTGGAATTCCAAATTCTAAAAACCTTGAAAGAATCTTACATGCTTGGTTTCTGAATACCAGCATATTAGAAAATGTTTGAAGCATACAATATCCCTTCCTGCGCAGTTACGATATTTACGTAAAGCACCCAAGTCAGCTGTAGTTTTAGTTGGACCCTCTGAAGACTTCAGTAGTCCAGCAAAACATTTATTTCCGCTTGTCCTCTACAGTTGGAAGCAATATCACAAGCTTAGTATAAATTTAGTGTAAAATGAACAGTCTGTGGAATAAATCTGGTATATTTGTTTCAATTTTGCTTTTAGTTTTGAAAAAAATATGGAAGTCCTGTTCTTGGAAATATCCCGGTTAGTTTGCTCAGAAATCCCCCAGGGTCTCCAGCCCAGCAAATCCTGTGTGTAAGGAAGCTTATCCCTCTACCCTATCTTTGGCTGCATTCAAATAGTCTTCACTTGTTTTTTGGCTTGTTTTAATTGGGATTTTTTTGTTTGTTCTGTGTTGTTTTTTTTTTATTTTATTTTATTTTTCCTGTTTGTTAGTTTTGTTTATTTTTTATGTTTTCAGCAATCTTTATTGACTCTGTGCTCAGACCTTCTGTGCAGGGTACAGCTCTCTCCATTTTTGATTACTAAAAAGAGTTCAATCACTCTCTCTCCTAGCTCTGCAAGATGATTCTCGGTATGTCCTGGGATGTTATTTGCATCCAGTTCTGGCTTTCTGGCAGACGCTTGTGCTTTGCAAGATAACAAATCATATCAGGAAACTTAAGAGGTTGTGAGGCTGGACAGCAACGTTCTTAGGTCCGGATGGCTTTCATAGAGCAAGACAGGTCTGCCTGTAAGTGTCAGACTTTAGCTGATGCCAGAAGTCTTATTCCAAATATTTTTTTCCTGACCATATCTAACAGAGCAAAACAATTAGGAATAAATCTTTCATGGAGGAGTGTCACTCCACAGATAGTAGGTTGCTGTTGTTTATGAAAGAGATAATTTTTTTTTTTACTCTGCCTGGAGCAGATGGGAATGTCACCACCAAAACTGTGAATAAAGGACAGTGAGAAGAAAGGAAATACTTGTTTGATGGAGATGGATTGTGACTATTTCAGCCTTCTTATGAGTAGAGAGAGATGATGAAATGATTTCCCTTTTATTGTCAGTAAAGTGTTCTGAATTTCTCCCTAGACTCAAGGTTGTTAGCTTCTGTGTTTTGTTTTGGTTTTTGTTGTCTTTATTTTTGTTCACCTAGCTATTATGATATAACAATTAGCTTTGATTCGGGGTCTTCTATTTACTAAATGAATACAATGCATTTGATCAAAATGTAAGACAGGGAGATGGCATTCAGAAACATTTATGTGGCAGAGAAAGTTTCCAGGAGTTTAACAATTCTAGGATGCTGGTGGGAAAATGTGGAATGTAAAAGTAGACCAGAAATCCACACTGCTGTTGTGATGCAATTAATTTTGTAGTCGTTAGTTCCCCATCCTCAGTTCTTGCTTTTTAATTCCACTTGTTTCACACACAAAAAAGAAACAAACAAAAGGACTCAAACTGAAAAACTTGTTCAAAATAACTTTCCACCTGATAGTATTTCCAGACAAAACTTTTCTGGGATAAATATCAGTAGTTAGCTTGGTAGACTGCCGGTAAGGTAAAGGTGTCCTGACTTAAAGTGGTGTCAGCATGTTGTCCAGATAGGGAGTCAATGTTGTGTTGTTTTAGGGAAGCTATGGATCTAGAGATGTGTGTTTGTGCATGAATTAAACCCACATGGACAGAGTGTTAATGGGCCATATTTATTAGAATACATATGATTTCAAGACTATTGTAGCCTGCTAACTGGCTGAATTTCAGTACAAATAATGCAACCTTTCCATATTTGCTGCCATATGTTTCTGTTACTTATTTAAACGTGTGTGCCATTTCATCCCTTCCTCTTTGACTCGAGTTTTACAGAGCCAGATGACAGAGAAGTCTCAAAACACTTGGAGAATTTTCTGTTTCCACACCTGCAGGCTATTCTTCAGAATTACACAGTAGTATATATGTATTTAACCCTATAAGACATTTTGTGAACAATTAATATTCCTTAGTCTTCTGAGCTACAGGAAAGTCATAGCTGTTCATGTATGGCTCTGCTGGTGACAAAAACGGCATTGTGCTATTTGTTCCTGCGAGTTGTTTTGTAGATGTCACTATGTTACAGCTCCTTTTTTTTTTTTTTTTTTTTTTTTTTTTTTTTTTTTTTTTTTTTCTTT
>VWZK01004447.1:97367-118122 GCA_013396935.1 Baryphthengus martii
CTTCTTCATAAAAGTCTAGGAGGTTGGTCAAGCACGACTTCCCCTTGGTGAAGCCATGTTGACTGCCCCTAATGACCCTCTTATCCTTGATATGCCTTGAGATGGCACCAAGGATAAGTCGTTCCATCACCTTCCCAGGGATGGAGGTGAGGCTGACCGGTCTGTAGTTACCCAGGTCCTCCTTCTTGCCCTTTTTGAAGACTGGAGTGACATTGGCCTTCTTCCAGTCCTCAGGCACCTCTCCCGTTTCCCACGACTTAGTAAAGATGATGGAGAGTGGCCTAGCAATGACTTCAGTCAGCTCCTTCAGCACCCGCGGATGCATCCCATCCGGACCCATAGATTTATGGATGTCCAGATTGACAGATGTCTGACTTCACCTTAAAACAAATTTGCAAGCTAACAGAATAGGACACTTTAGAAAAGGGGGCCACTTCTATTTTATTTCAAGTTTAGGAAGATACACCTGCTGCATTTTGGAATTATCCATATTTGTGTACAAGAAAATCCAAGAAACTCATCAATGAATTGCACTGGATATTATTTTTTTTTTTTACTAAAATGACTTCGCTTGGAAAAATCCAAACCTTTTAAACAGTGTTCTAATTTTCTCCTTTCTTAGTAGATCTATGTCCTGCATAATGAACTCAGCCACATGTTGAACAAATTAATTGCAATTTCTGTCCTCAAATTGAAATAACTTACATGGGTTTAATAAATCATGAACAGCCACAATAGCAACCAGGCTAGCCCTATCTGAAACTTTTCCCTATTGACCCCATTTTAGAGACATATATTCTTCATAAGTTAACAATTACATTTTTTTCAGGAAATATTCCCGGGAACCTCTAATGGATAAAGGTTTTGATTAGGAAACAGTGGAAAACAGAGAATAGGAGCCTCAAACACTTTTTAAAAAAAACAAAAACACAAAAAACCCCAAAAATTTGATTGGAAGGGATGTGCTGATTAAAAAGTAATGCAATTATTTCAAATGTATTTGTAGAAGATATGACCTTGGAGAAGGAAAGAGAAGACTTTATTTTCAGTCATTCCTCAGATTTTTTTTCCCAAGTACAGAAGACTTAGTTGCCGTTAAAAGTGTGGTAGAGTTAGTGTCTATTGCTATAATGTTTCTGAGCATCAGATCCACTCTTCATTTGAGTTCATAGGCTTTGAATCCTATGCAGCATATTTGCACGCTTGCTTCTGAAAGCAGCTTTCTGTGCTGTGTGAAACTTGTTAGAAGTGGATACATGTCCAGAGACACAGAGAGGAATTCAGTAACATGGTGAAGGATCTTGTTGGGTCTTATTGAACTAGTTCTGTTTGGAAAAACATTGATGACTTAGTAGTATTTGAAGATACTTACCCAAAGCTACAACAAAGTGTTGTGGTTTTTTTTGGTTTTTTTTTGCTATCCTCATTAACTTTCAGTGAGCGTATAGGGAACACTAGTTTGTAAATGCTTTAGTGGAAGTGTGGTGTTTTTTAACAAACTCCTGTGAGTAATAGAGCACAACTAAAGTTTAGCTGTTTCAAATTTATAGATTACTGCCAATAATTAGGTGTAGTGAAAAAGCTAGACTTACTCTCTTTCTCCCCGTGTGCTGGAGCGGGTTCGGACAACGGCAACCAAACTTGTCTGGGGTCTGGAGAACATGTCTTATGGGGAGTGCCTGAGGGAATTGGGATTGTTTAGTCTGGAGGAGAGGAGGCTAAGAGAAGATGTTATTACTCTCTACAACTACCTGAAAGGAGGTTATAGTGAGGTGGGTGTTGTTCTCTCTTCCCAGGTAACCAGTGATAGGATCAGAGGAAATGGGCTTAAGTTGTGCTGGGGGAGGTTAAGTTTGGATATTAGGAAAAATTTTTTCACTGAGAGAGTGGTGAGGCATTGGAACGAGCTGCCCAGGGTGGTGGTGGAATCACCATCCCTGAAAGTGTTCAGAAAATGTGTGGCTGTCGTGCTTCAGGACAGGGTTGAGGGGTCAGGATAATTTTTAGTAGGCAGTTGGACTTGATGGTCTTGAAAGTCATTTTGAACCTTAATGATTCTATGATTCTATGTTTCTATGATTCTATGTATGTGTATATAAATTCATACATACTCTTTATTATTTTTCCTCAGGAAATTTTAAAATGTTTTGTTTTTACCTGCAGGAAACCAGGATGAGAAGTGAAGAATTCTTAAAACTGAAGGTGAGAAGTCTTAATACTGTATGATTTTTATGTCCTCTCCTGGCAGTTCTCTCCTTTCTTTTTCTTCCCAAACTACCTTTCTCCCTCCCCTCCCACCCCACTTCAATATCTGAATAATTAAAGAACTTCTAATAATAATGTAAACCTGTGGTGGTCTGTATTTTCAGTTCTCTGAATTTTTATAGGTACTGCTCAGGATACAGGGGTTTTTTATCTTTTTGCAGTGTATATTTATCAGACACCTCAAACATGTCAAAGCCATGCTGATAAGCCATGTATACAACAGCAGCAGTGAAATGATCTACCTAATGTTATATCCACACATTCACAATCTTCAAGACTGTGATATAAGGATTTTTTTTTAGGCCATTTACTTTAAAACTCCAGGTCCCATTGCTAAACTGCTTTTGAAACAAATAATTTTGTGTTTGTTTATAGGAAAGCATGATGAGAAGCTGTGAAGAAGACGTAAGTAAGGTCTCAAAATTTGCTACTTGCTTTCGCTTTCTTCCCTCCTCCAGAGAGTATAACAATAATACCAGTGTCGGTCAGTGGATGGACCAAAATAACTTCCAAATTTCTTGAGTTAATTTTTTAATTTATTTGGTAACCAGATGCGTTTTTCAGTAGTGTATTTCCAAATATTGCTGTTCAAGTCTGTCTTGGCTAACTGGGTATCTTCATTGTCTTGAACAGGCTGAGAATGAGTGGGTCATTTCTAATAATGATTTTCAACCTTTGTTTTGTTCAAGAAAATCCTTCTGCTTCACACCAGTATGTTCTCTGTTTCCCAGTTGTCTAGAATACTAGTCTTTTCTCTGACTGATATATTGGTTAAATTATGTGTTTATTTTGAACCAGCTTCTTGTCTTCTTCCTTATTTATGAAATGAAACTCAGAAGAGCAAATCGGGAAAGAAAAGAACTTGCAAGACCCAACAGTATACTTGGAAAGAATGTGTTATCTGCAATCTGTTGTGTTCAATTGCTGTTGTCTGACTTCTGTTTTTAAATATTAGAGGCCTAATGGAAACAAGTTCTTCATTATTGAAAGTTAAATCTTCTTTGTCACTTAACTCCAAGGCTAAATCTTCTAGAGTTTTAAGGACCAGACTCTCTGGCCCTTGGTATCTCTCTATCTGTGATTATTATCCTGTAGTCTTGAAGCACCACCAAGTGAGTGGATCTGAATGTAAGTGTAGAGCTAAAGTTGACTAAGCATCATAAGAATCCTCTAGTCTCCTGAGATGTTAATTTGGACCTCCATTGTCTTTTTGCCCCTCTGCAGTTTCACTATCAGCAATTATTTAAATTTGCAACATACAGTAACAGAAGGTTATAGAAAGCAATGGTGTCTTTTCAGTGGTTTAGGGATAAAGATTTCACCAAAAGAAACTGTCCTCAAAGAAACTGCAGGCAGATTGGATTTGTGTTGAAAAATACAGATTCACAAGGGAAAATGATTATTTCCCGAGAGAGGAAGGAGAAGAAAAGGTTGTGAGGATGAGTTTAGAATGTAAGATAATGGAAATTTTCTTGTTGCTTTTGACTTTTTGAAAGCCTTTTAATGTACAGAAATATATATTTCCTATTGTCAGTTATGTAAAAATCCTCTGATTTTTGCTTCTTAAAAACTGGTGACTTCCATCTCCTACTAAATTTTCAGTTTTTTTCTCTGGTAGAGCTTACCTAGCACATGCAAAAAGCAAAAATTGCATCTGTTTGATGGGGTGAATAATACAAACAGCAGTTAGTGACTTGTGTTACTTATTGCTACAACAGTTCATAAGAAAATTTCACTGTAAACTTTGAACAGTTGCATAAAATCTGATTTTGTTGTTTGACTTTCCTTCAATTATAGGATTTCTTTCAGAAAAAAAGGTTTCCAGGATTTACTACCATTTAATGTCTCTTTTGCATGTTCTTTTAGGGGAAAGAAAAATAATTCATTTAAAAATACTGCATGATCTGTGCAAGAACTTGATGAATAAAAATGCTTTACAGTTATGGCGTTATTAATACCATGTATCTAGTCCAGTAGAGGGAGTTAGAATGCTAGTCTTGCTTTCTCTGTTTGTACTAGAGGTAATTGTTTATCTAACCTAACTGCATTTAATTTCAGTGTGACTTTTATCTTTAGAGCTCCAAATTATTTTCCTAAGAATTGAACAGCTACACAAACAGGATTGATTTTTCTTTTACCTTCTTTGTCATTTCTGTGTCCTTTAGTGTTAACTTTCCTATGTGATTCTTTGTATCCCTTCACAGGGGTTATGAAACAAAACCTGTAAAGATTAGTAGTCTACAAAATTGATCCCTCATCTCTGTACCTGATTCATGGATGCATGTACATGGTATACCTGTAGAAGAAAATATGCTGGATAGAATAGCTTTGAAATAAGTATAAAAGCAGTGATAGAAATGACATACCAGTAGGTCTTTGTATCACAAATTTGAGACTAATATATGCTATTTATTACCTTCAAGTGTTGTGGTTTGATGGCATTTCTTCCTGGTTTTTGTTTGATGTTGTCTTGGCAAGTTATCTGCTTCTATGAGTTGATTTACTGTTTACAAAATCCTTTACCAAAGGATTTCGGTTTAGTCTTTAGTCTAAACATCCAGCAGTGCTAAAGACTGAAGTTTTCAATACTGATATATGTAATTTGTAAGTTTTTGTTTCCCCTAAAAAATTATTGTTATTGCTACAGGCTGTTTTGACTCACAGCTTGGAATGGGAGGAAGAAAATCCATACTCTTCTTAAAGCTGCAAAATCCTTTTGGATAATGTCTTGAAGAAAAGTATTGGAATGATAATTATAATTTTAATGAAAGCATATTTTGATAATTTTGCTATCAAAATGAGTCAGAAATATTTTTTTGATAGAATAGCAGAGGTTGGAAGGGACCTCTGGAGGTCATCTGGTGCAGCCCTTCTGCTCAGGTAGGGTCACCTAGATTAGGATGCCCATTGCCTAGGACTGTGTCCATATAGCTTTTGAATATTTCTAAGCATGGAGACTCCACACCCTCTCTTGGCTTCCTGTACCAGTGCTTAGTCTCCCTCAGAGTAAAAAAAGTGTCTTCTGTGTTTCCATTTGTGCCCATTGCCTCTGGTCCTGTCTCTGGGAACCACTGAGAAGAGCCTGTTTCTTCTTGACTTTTGTGGTGGTGGTTTTGCCTTGTTGGTGTTTCGTTGGTTTTCTTGTTATTGTTGTATGTTTTCTCTTGTTCAAGCATCTGAGGAAAAAGAAACTGGCTTAGAACAGTGATTGGCAGTTTTTGGAAAGAGGATTGTCCTTGTGCTATGTACACTATTTTCTGGTTTTGTTGAATTTTTATCTCAATTTTGTCAAAGCTTGTGGGTGATGGTAGTTTCAGTTGCACATGGTAAGTAGAGTATTTTGAGAAGTTGGAAGTTTTCTAAAGACTTTATTTGCATTCATGATTATTTGTTGCCCCAGCTCTTATATTGAGTAGGTGTTACAAACATGTCCTCTTCACAAAATCCTCTTCACAAAATCAATGTAGGAACTCCAAGATTCCGTGGGATTTTTTCTGGTTGTTGTGGATCTCTATCCATATGTGTTTGACATCTGTATGTATATAATTTTTTTCTTGTGAAAGCTTTTTAAGTTAAAGGTTTATAAATTAGAACTTTGAGTGTATGTGAGATGAAGAGGAGATATGAATGGAAGAAAAGTGGGAATGGGAATGGACAAGTGTATTTGGTTTGGGTGAGATGGAGTTAATGTTCCCCATAGCAGCTCTTATGGTGCTGTGCTTTGTGCTGGGAGGCAGATAGGACGCCGGTGTTGTGGCTGCTGCTGAGCAGCGNAGGGAGGTGGGGGGGGCGGAGTGATAGAGCGACTCAGTGGGTACCTGGCGCTCAGCCAAGGTCAACCCACCACAACAGGAGATGGTAGAGTGAAATTCTCATCTTCTCAGCTAGAGTTGGCCACATTAAAAAAAAATATATAATATTTGTAACTAAGAAGTGTGGAAAACTCTCAAGCTAAATATCAGACCTGCTCTGACTAGAAACCAGATGACAAACTAAGTACATTTACTTAGATTTGCAATAATGCACCTTTATATTAGTGATTAGATAATAAAGAATTTTTCCTGTTGTTTTGAATTATGTCTCTGCTGGTGTTACTACTTGCCAGTGCAATGATATCTTCACTTTCTCACAACTCAAGCTCTCTATTTTTTAAAGTAAGATTGGCAACCAATTAGTTTCTTAAAGTCTTAAAACATAAGTCTGTCAGTATTCTTTTCTTTTCTGCTTAGTTTAAAAAATTATGTAGCCTATAGATATATGTTGCATGTGGAGTTTTGTGTGTTCATTTTCTAAATAATAATAAAAAAAAGTAATAGAAAATAGCAAATTTCTTTAGAAGCTTTAAAAATCTAGAATACTTAGCTATTTTTTTGTGGTTCCCTGAAGTCTCTTGATTCCCAGGACATGTCAAAGGGCCAGCATTATTCACAGAAAGTGAAAGGAAAGCAGGCTGACTCAAGCAGGGCTCAGGTGTACGAGGGGAAAATCTAAAGACAGGAAAAAAGTCAGAGTTGTTCAGGAAAAAGGAAAGATAAAAATGGATGGCAAAGGGCAATGGTGAGGCACAAGTCAGAAGAACAACAAGGGCATAGCAGCAGATGAAAATTTGAACAGAAGCTGGAGGAGTGTGGCTGGAAATAAGAAAGATGGGGAGGCAAGTTTGTGAGAAGTATGCTCACAAAAAAGAAAAAGGTTCAGAAGGTCATCACCATATCATACACTCCCTCAGTAAACTTGAAACCAAGTGTAGGCCTCCTGAGTTTAATACACCTTTACTTTCAAGAAATGTAATCTCTGACAGCCTCCACTTTTGGTTTTTTTAGTGATTAAAATAGAGGATGTGCAAAACAGGGTGTAAAGAGGTGAATAAAAGGTAACTCCTGGTCCTGTAAGGCTTCTTGCACTAAATACTCTCCCACAGTAGCATCTGGACACAACAATATAGACAGCTGCAAGTCTGGAACTGTAGAAAAGTGTGTTTTGTCACTTAAGCTTTACATGATGACGTTTAAAAGAATGATGCAACACAGTGAATTTTTGAAGAACTAAAGCAAAAAACCTGCAGAAATCTAGTGCCATGATGAAAATAGCACAAAACCTGATACTAGAGATTTTTTTTTTCCTCCTTGTGGTACAAGTAATAAATTTTCTTCCATTTGTTTAGCAAGCTCACATGTATGAACACTCATGATTTTAACTAAAGAACTTGTTTCCCACCTTAAAGTAGTAACAGACTTGTGCTCTATTTTATTTTTTTCTTCATACTTCTTCCTTTGTTGTCTCAGTTGATAGTTTTCTAAAAGATAATCCTTCACAATCAGGATAAAGAGTAGAGTTCCTTCCTCTTCAAGGAGCTTGTATTCTGGCAGATGGGACAGCTTGCTTCTACAGCTGTAAAACTCCTTTATCATTTAAGGGTGGTTGTTCTGCAACAATTCATATTGGGATGCTTTAAGCTTTAAAATTGTCACAAATTATCATGGTGTCATATTAATTTGCTAAGTTCAGTTCTTAAGATGCAAGAACTGTTCAGTCTTTTGTGTTTAGCTGCGATATTATAGTAGTAGGTATTTTATCTGGGAGGTTTGATGTTGAAGGTCTTGCAGGGACTACAGTTGAGCATGGAAGTAGCCTTTGGTTTGCTGTTTTTCAAAGCACACTTGTTATCTGGGAAATTGGCAGTGATGTTGAGGTAAAACCTTAAAAGTTAGAGTTATCTTTCTTTTCTTTCACTACTTCTATTTCAGGCCTATTGGGTAAGTGTAGATAAATGAGCTTAATTTACAAGGTACCCAGACATCATTCTACTGACTCATTTCTACTGAGAATCTAAGGTGTGAGGCATGTTGTACCTACTGTCTCTGTGCAGAAGTGTGCTCTGGAAGTGAAAGCAGCCCCAGTTTGTGATTCGTTGTTCCACTATGTACAGAGAAATTGACTTCAGCAGAAGCTACAGAATAAAAGGCAACGAGTACAGAAATAATTCTGTAACTATGTGGAACACCTCAAGTTTTTCTTCTTAGGAGTCAAGTGTGAAGGTGTGGTTTTAATCTTGCCTTAGCCTGCTCTCCATATTTTTATTTTATTTTTTTAGAACTATAAAATTACTTAAACCCTGCTGTTACACTATGGTCCCATACACTTCCATCTACAGAGCCATTTGGGGATTTTCTGCAGATTAACATCTTGTCCAAATGAAAATAAAGTTAAGCGGAACTGGGAGCTCTGTACTCTGCTCTAAATTTTCATTTATAGCCTCTCTCTACTACTTCATAGCATGCAATGAAAATAAGGAGACATTATACAGTACATAAAAGATGCAATGAAATAAAACCATTGGGTGATGTATTCATTAAATCTCTGTGGACTATTATCAAATGTATCATAAACCACTAGAAACATGATCATCAATTCTTCATACTGTGATCACTTGTGTCAAAAGCTGTTAACAATTACAGAATATATCAAAAAGCAACTTCTCCCGTATCAAAAACAATGAGTCAGTGTCTGACCTTTGTTTAGCCTGAATTCAATAACTTATTTGACTTCAGATGGTAGAAAACTGGTGATGAAACTCTACTTTCCAACTACTTATGGAAGAAAGGCAGTGTGAATTAATTTACAGAAGCACTTTAATACAGAAAATCTTTGTTTAACAGAAGTTCTTAAAACACTTTATCGAAGAGGTTGAAACTTAGAATAAATGATGTTATAGTAACCCAAACAGGAAAGAAGGAACCAAAATATCAGAACAGTTAGGGAACATCAGACAAAGAATGTATGCCATTAGAATTTTGTAACCTAATGTATTGTCACAAAAGTGTATGCTTTTCCAAGCAGTTGAGTGTCAGGCTGCAATTTATTGCATTTATACTACAAGAGATAATTTACTTTTCTGCAATAGACTGATTTGGACTGAAGTAGAAGCATTTATGCATCCCTGTATAAAAAACCACAAATTTCAGTGTTTCTTTATGTACGAAATTAACGTGAACAGAAAAAATTGCATTAAAATATGCTCCTAGTCATATTCTCAAGTCTATAAACCTATATCCCACAGCCCTGTTGTTCTTTAAGGAAATGTTGTAGGTAAAGAAATGCAATTCACCTCCAGCACTTTGAGGAAGGCTTGTGTGTAAGTGAACGTAGTCCTTGCACAAATGTTCCATCACCGTAGACTGTTAAAAAAGTTTGACAAGGGGTGGGGGAGTAGTGTGGGTTGGTGTCTGAGAATAAAAAGAAAGAAGAAATATAGCTGCTGCTGAAAGTGTTGAATATGGTACAATTGTATATAGCTTCTTTTCTGATTGTGTTCTCATGGCCTTCTGCGCTTCAAGTTATAGAATCAGAATTGTTTAGATTGGAAAAGACCTTTAAGATCATCAAGTCCAACCATTAACCTAATTCTACAAAATCCACTGCTACACCATCTCCCTAAATTACATTTTTAGTTCAAGTGCTGAACCAAGGAGGCTGGCATCAGTTTGCCTACCATTTTGCATCTGGAAAAAAATACCCTACATCTACAGGTAAAAGACATCATGAATTTCTCTGATCAGCCAACATCACTTCTGCAGCTCTGTAGTTCAGAATAGAGATGCTTTCACTGTTGGAAGATACAGATATCTGATGTATTATTAAAGAATTTGTCTGAAGTGCTCAAATGTGGAGAAGAGCTGGTGCTCCTTGAGCTCTCAGTAACGATTTAAAGCTTTCCCTTTGGCATTTGTTGCTGTATACCACTGGTTAGAAAAAATGTTTGTCTTTCCCTTTTATGGGAAATATTTTGTATTGACAGACTGATATTTTTTTAAGAGTTATTTGTTTATATTTCTGGTGAGTTTGATCTGGATGGACTTCTCCAACTATCATGACTTTAAATTTTAGAGGATTAGGTAATAATACTTGGTTTTCAAAGTGGAAAGATTATTGTAATTGCTCTGTTCGCAGGAATAAAGATATTTGCCTTATGAGGAAAAACAGAAGACAAAGAAAAGATGTTTGCATTTTTTATCTGACTAGTTTTATTGTACTAGAGTTTTTTCACTGGGATATTTTGCTATGGGTCTTATTGTTCCTTGCAATAGTTTTATACCTTTTCCTTTTTCACCTATGCCTAGACTAGGGGTAGTTTGTGTCTTGGAAACACTCTCTAAATACAAGATCTTGTCGACCTAAACCTTCTCATTCAGTTTCATCGATAACAGATAACTCCTGTGACTATTTGGGTATAAAACAACACAGGATTGGGTTCTAATTGCAGATAAAGCAGGGTATGAACTTTGTGAGGTGCAATATAGAGGGAAAGGACAAACCTGCATCCACAGCAAAATTTATCTGAGAAGAATGTCTGAGCAGACATAGCAATGTTTTGGACTCAGGTGTTATGTTCATAAAATGAACTGCTAATACATACACTCCAACAGCTTCTGCCATAGATTCTAATTTTCTTTTTTTTTTTTTTTCCTCTTAAAAGAATGCGCATTTCTGCTTGCTTGAATTTTAATTTATCCTTTCTGGTTTCTATGTTCTTTCCCACTGCAGGGAGAGGTAGCACAGATATATTGCGTAGACAAAGACAAGAAAAACTGTTGATATAAATCTTTCTCTTTCATTTTGGATATATTTGTTCCTTGTATATGGAAAGAGACTAGAACACAGTTTAGAAACAAATATTTTTTTTTGAAACTGTCACATTTTGTAGGAAAGGCTTCATAACTTGTGTCCCAGTACTCTGTAAAACCCCTGCTGCTACTTGCTTGTAAAAGTGTTGCTGTATATGAAGACCCTGTCTTACAGGCGTCCAAAACTGCAATGTGGTGACCTGGTGCTCTGTAGAGCTGTCACCATTAGAGACTGTCTATTCACCTTTGGCTTCAGAAGTCTCTGTTGGCTGTAAAACTCTTCTGTTGCATGTGACATGAGTAGGTGAGCGAATGTGATATAAATGAAGTATGAAAGACATTTGTCTTTCTGCACTGACCACTGCTCTTTTATTTATAGAGGCTTAATGATTCTCCTTTTAGTTCATTTCTTACTTTAATTTGGGAGGAGTATCAAAGAGGGCTGCCACATAAAAATTCATTGAATTGTATTAATGACAAGAAATCAGAAACTGTGCTTCAATTTAATTCTCAGAATCAAGGTGAGATCAATAAGAAAAATAGTCTGGGACCAGGATAAAGCAACTCTTTGGCGTGTTGGATAGGCAGCTTACATTTTGGAAGATATAAATAGGTTGAGTGGACTTTGGACTGGGAACACTGACTGGAGTTTCAAACCTAGAAATATTCACAATGAAATTTTGTAGGAGTTTCTAATCCCTAAACTTCAAAACACACACAAAGTAAGTTGTTCAGTGGAAATTGCAAGATGATGGCTTTATTATGCCTGTCTTAAGCTGGGACATAAGAAATGATAAATACAACTTAATTTAGATGCTTTGGAATTTAAATTGGACTCCAGAGACTTTGTATTATCGAAGACAAACTGTTGGGTTATTGCAGTGAAGTATTTGTTGGTTTAGGTGAAGAAAGCGTGGACTCTGTATCAGAGGAATGCTAGTTCCTGCAATGTGCAACACTAGAACGCATCCAGATGCGGTTTTTATGCAGGCACAGGAGGTTTTTCCCTTTCAGGGCTGTCATGAAAGCTCAAGGACTAAGAATGTCCATCTCGTTTTATTAGAAACAAAACACTGTATATAAAGAATAAACCTGATTGCTGAACACCCATGGCAATCATTTGGAGAGAAATAATTTCACTTCACAGATTCTTTGCAGAAGTTTTGAGCCTCCAAATTACAATTGAAATTATATGAGTAAATATATTTATTCTACTTTAGCTGGTATTATTTTTACGTTTTTATATAAAAGTCATCTACCCACATAAGATATTACCTTTTCATCTCTAAACTGATTTTAAGGTCCTCTTAGTTTGCATTATTTGGAGCTCTGCAGTCACAACTCAATAGTTATTTTTAAAAAGACCATGACAGAAAAAGAGTTTCAAACTCTTGAGTGCTGCTAGATCACCGAGGGAGCATAAAATTCCTTTCATATCCTTATGAGGAAGAGAATAAAGCTTTTCAGGATAAATCAGAGAATGCGAATTCTGACAGTACAAAGCAATTGTATGAATTCTGCTCCTATGTACACTAGAGTCATGAAGATCAAGGACATTAGATACCAGTACATGATCAGTTGAATCTTGGTATATCATCATTGGTTAAATTCCACAGCAGTGTAGTGCCTGTAGTGAGCTCTATATTCTATTTTTCAGAAAGGATCTGGTGTTGATGTGAGGATAACAACCTTTGGAAAAGATGTCGTTACCAACTTGCCCTACTTACAAAATGTACCAGTACACATAACGCTGTGTGCTTTCTCATTTGGGTAGGAGTCTTTGAGTTATTCTTTTCTCGTCCTGCGTGTGCGCTGCTGTTTTCCTCCTTTGCAGGACATTATAAAAATTGGTCTTCATCAATGCTACGTAGTAGTTTAGCTTCAAACTGGAAGATGCATAAACTGTGAAATATGTGCAACAATACTGTGGGTGAAGTATTAGGGTCATCCAGGAGTCTAGAGTCCGATAAATGAGAATAAAAGGAGAAATGTGTATATATATATTTAAACTTTATACTGTTCTCATTCGTTGTTGTCTCATGCTTTCATTTATATGACTCAGCAGCAACTATATCTGCAGTTCTTTGATGCTGTGTCAGGAGTTCTCATGTCCAAAATATCGCAAGATTTGTTGGAACTTGTACCCAAATGTTTGCTGAACTTATTAGAGCTCCTTAGATTTCAGATCAGACTCTTCTTTTTCAACTGCGGTTGTTTTAAAAAACTTATGTTGGGTAGTTATTATATTGCTTGGGGTACCGAATGGGAGAAGAAATAAGAGCATGGGAGTGGTCATCTGGAGTATTCACATAGGCCTCTCACTCTGTACGTTGAAGAAAACTTTTTTTGGGAAAAATTGAGGTTTTTTTTCAGAAGGGAAATATTTACCTTTCATTTTGTCTCATTAATAATATTTTCTGTTCTGACTTAAATGAAGAGTATCAAGCTGTTCTGTAATTATTTTAATCTCAATGTGTAGTGTTTTCTTGGATATGAACCATTGTGGCTACTTATTTTTTTTGATACTTTGTCTCTCACTTGATGCTTTTTTGCATTTCAGTAGCCTGGCTCTTTGTCACGGTTTGGGCTAACTTTTGAAGAAATGGAAGGTCACCTGTGGCTTTGCTACTGCTTATTAGGTAGGGTAGTTGAAAACTTAGTATTGAAACTGTCTTTGAGTGAGAACATGGGTTTCACAAAAAATGTTCATATTAAAAAAAGTTCCGCTTCTGGAAGATTATTTTTTTTTTCATGTAGCTCTGCTACTTTGTGAAATCCAATGTGTATTTTGACTTAATGATTTTTATCAAAGTAAATTTTAGAAAGAAAATGTCAAAAATCTCTTTATAACTTCAAAACTTCCTGATGGAATCTTTCTGCCATGTAGCCTGTCTAGAGAGGAAGATTTCCAGTTCTGTGTAATTCCAGTGCTATGCTATTCCTCAGATTAATTTTTTCACTTGGACAAATAACTGAACCCTACTCTAGATTTTTTTAAAAAATAACTGTCTAATGTTTAGTGTTCAGGAAGTCTTCTGCGTAGAAAATGTTTAATTTAAATTGCTTTGGAGTTAGCAGTTATGCTAAGCCTGATCCTTATATATGAGAGCTGATTAGGTGTGTGTTGACTCTGACTCTGATGGAAAAATGAATTGATTCTTTTTTTTTTTATTTTCAATTATTTTTATTTTTTTGAGAAGTAACTAGTATCAGGTGGATATGTTTGTTTTATGTCATTGAAGCTTTTTTCATTCAAGAGAAAAATCTCTCGTTACTTCACTCGATCTAAATTGTGTGTGTCTGATCTGTGGAAGCCCATGTGTTTGTCCACATGTACAGGATATATGAGCTTCTAACAACTTTTTCTGTTTTGTTACCTTTCTGTACTGACATGAGGGCGCATACAGCCCTTCTTGCAAGGTGATCATTGTTCCTTCTTTCTTTCTGGTAAAGGGAGTTCTTATGCTTTTTGTTCTGCAATGTACTTGGATGCCCCAATGCTGAAATGTCCTCTGGTCCTGCTCCCCTGCTCTGACACTGCTTTTTTTCACATAGGACCATGATATTCCCCTCTGGGACACTGAAATAACTGAAAATATTCTCTCTACTCTGAACTTCTTATACTGATACAGCAGTGCCTAAGCAGATGCCTTTCTGTTGCAAACTGATTTTGTGATAGTTTTGATGCATATATGTTCAGAAAACATAAGATCTTTCAATGTGTAAAAAGTAGCAATGATTTCCATTGACAATATTTATTTTTGGAAGTGTTTTTATTTACCTTACTAATTACTAATCCTTCAGAGAACAGAAAATGCTAGAGTCTATTGTGATTTATATGTCCTTTGCTGTAGTTTGTTAGCTACTTTTACCATCGAAATGATGAGATAGAATAATATAATCATCTAGGCTCCGAGTTCCAAGTTTCTGCAGGATTCTTTCTTCTCCTAAATGAAATGTAAGTACCCATATACTCTCTGCTTTTAATCCAGTGTGATTTGACCTTTCTTACTCCTTTTAATTCCTTAGGATGTAACAGTTGCAGGTACCATTCAACATGTTAATTAAAAAAAAAAAAAGTCAGGGACAGCAGAAGAGAGAGAGGAGAGGAGAATGAGAAGAATGCTGTTTAGCCAGATACCATTTTATATTCCTGAATATCTTCCCTCAGTCCAGCTCTGTTGTTTTGTTTTTGTTCCCCCATCCCATAACATCAGTGTGCTTGTGCTTGTGGTGTTTCGCAACACTCTTGCATTTCAGTATTCTGGTGCTGCATGTTTAATATTAAAATAATTAATACAGTTAACCAAACTCAGCTGTGGTTTTGGTGTACATGGGTGGCACAGAAATATGTACAAGAGAAAGAAGGAGTCAGGTTCTTCAAAGGAAAAATAAATTCTCTAAGTCTAAACAGTGTTATCTTCTGACAGTCCCCATAATGGTCTTGACTCCCTCACGCACATGCCCTTGAGCAGCCAGGAGTGTAATTTTAAAAGATGCTCTCTTTTTCCCATTCCAGAAATCAACTTTTTTTCCTTAGGCTATTTCGCCTTTCAGACAAATAGATTCATGTTCACATACTCATGCAGAATTATTCCTAAATGAATATGAAATAGTGAACCTCTAGGAAGAAGCCATATCTTATGATATCCTTCATCAGTTGCTCAGACCTTCTAACCTGAAGATTTGTTTTACTTTATCTTGTCTTGTCCAAGCAATTGATATAAGATACTCTGTCAAAGTTGTCAAGGTGAGAGGGATTCCAGACTTCAGCAACAGGAATGAGACAGTTGTTTGGTTTGTATATATTTCATACCTCTTATATTTATGAGTTATTTTAAGTTGGATGGATGTGTCTAAGTTCAGGGTGAATTCAGAGTTTATTGGATTATCACAACTAATATATGATTGGATCTTGTCGGAATTTATTGTAAATTAAGTGTATAAAATTTTGCAGAAATTAAGAGGAAATATCAAATCTGAACAGAACTAACTTTCTTCTCAAGAGCAATAAGCCTGAGAACCACTGGCTTCTGATTATTTACGGCAGACACTCTATTCTACAGCTGTGGAGCTAAATTTTAATAGTGGTTTCAACAAATACCGGAAGAGCTGAAAGACTGCTTTTCTGTTTCATTTTTTTGGATCCATATGAAATTTTCAATAGACCTTTGCAAACTTGGTTTATACATCTAATTTCCAGCTGTTGTCAACATCATGTCAAGTCTTTCTCCATTGTCTCTCTGAAACATGAAGTCTCTCCACAAAATAAAGACACAAGGGTGATAACCAACTGCATCATAGAAGATCAAAATGTGAGTGTAGAGAGCAACATGGAAGGCTAGGGAGGATACTTTGAGCCAACTCCTGGTCATATTTAATACATGGTGTTTTTTAAATTACTCTTCCTTGAATTTCAGTATTGATTTCTATGTATTTCCATATAATCTCACTATTACCACCTACATTACTAAGGTCTGTATCAGAAAGGAGAGGTGGGATCGTTCTGTTTAGATATAGCGCTCCATCCAGCAAGAAAGATACTTTGCCTACAGAATTGTTCCATATTTCCATATCTTGCATCTATGCCATTAATTATTATTTCCTGTGACAAGTGCAAAGAAGAATGTTCTATTGAATTATCTTCCACATACTTTTTCTGCCTTATCAACATAATTTTTCATTCCTAGTTTTACACTCCCAAAGTACTTTCCGTACTTCCAGCATGGAATCATTTTTCAAATTAACATATCAAATCTGAAATTGCAATCTATTAACCAAATATTATTTAAATATTTAATGGTCTTCAGACCAAAAAGGGTCAAATCAATTCTTTCTGTATGTCCTTTTGGATAACTGAATACATAATGACCGAATAACTTTTTTTACTAGATGAGTGCCTTTTTAAAAGTAGATACATGCAGTTGTTACCCTCATTGCCTGTGGAAATATCATGTGTGAATGCATCAAAAATCTTGCAGATATAAAGGTATCCCCCATCTGTTGCCTCTGTTCCATTGGGTCAGGAAATCAGGCTGGTTTGACCTCAGTGTTGTTATTGATAAAACTAGATCTCAACAGTTTGTTTGTACATCTGAAAAAGGATCTTCCTTTAAGCAGCAGTGACCCTTCCAGGGAATCATCCATTGCCTTAAAGGCTCAGGGGAATCTGTTGGAATCCTGGGCTCCTTATTTACACTTTCAGTTAGATGTATTTTGATTTATTCCTCACCCATTGATTCCCCCCAGAAATGATGGTGGCTATTACTTGTAACTTCTCTTCAAACTGCTTACACAACTGGCAATTTTTTCCCCCTAAAAAGAGACTTGTCTGTAAATCTCTCTCTCTCTCCTTTTGTGGACTAATGAAATCTCTCAAATTCTCTTTAGACTCTTCTCTGTGAGTTGTTGAAGGCAATAACCTCAGGATTCAGAAGTGAATTTCATTAAGCTCTGGGAACCTGAAGCTACCTTGTATTTATTTAGGTATTTTATTTTCTGTTCTTTTTCTGTCTGTTGTCACAGCCAGGGTGAAGCTGAGAACTAGATTTTGTTGGTGTTGAAGGACGTAACCACTCTCTGTACCTCCCTCCCCACTCCGGCATATGCATATGCACAGTTTCAATAACAAAGCAGAATTAGAGATTATAAAAGATCATCTAGGTTTTCTTTCTATAGATCACAGGCATGTCATCCAGATACCCCTGTCTGGGGTCCTGTGTTTCATTAAAAGGTAAGGTGATAGGAATAGCTTTTAAGTCCTGATACTCCTAGAGATGTTGATTATCTGCAGAGGTATTGGATCCACTGACTCAACCTTCCCTTTGTGCTGGTCAGCAGAAGTTGCCAGCTACCAAGATGTGGGAAGAGAATAAACTTCTTCATGAAACAAACAAAGTGCATTTTGAGTATTTAAAGATCAATATGAATGACTACCTTAATATCGCTATTGCCAGGTGTAACTCTGGCATGGGAAGAATACATTATTTGCTTAGTGGATTACTGTTTCCTGCATGTTTTTCCCCTACTTCAAAAGTATGTGAACGTAAGCCAAAATTAGAATTTGATACCAGAAAATATTTAAGACTGAAATTAATTTAAAATGATCAAACAACCAGATAGTCCTTATCTGCAAAACTGGCAGACGTGCACCGAGTATATTTTAGCTCTTTGTGCAGTTTGACTAATAGGATATTGAATTCATAAGGTGCTCATCCTTCCAAATGTCCAGCAAATAGTTTATTTATAGGCACTTTAAAATCGAAAGCCATAAATAGCATAATGACTGTCAAGAATATGAAATGCAGGTTCAGCTAAAATTTCAGTTATTGTAATTCCAATAGTGGTATTAAGGCCTATTGCAATATAGCAAACAGTCAGAAAGCACAGATTAAAATTCTATGAGGACTAAGAGGAGGAATGTGCTGAAACTAGAGCTGGAAGTTTAGTGTGAAGTCTTGAGAGTTATCAATTATTAATGCAGAGTATGAGCAATGAAAAGTTCATAAGGAAACAATAAGCCTTTTTCCATCTGGAGACTCCTTGGAGTGAACTGCTGGTGAGTTTCCAAATACTGTTGCTGTTTGGAATGAGGAATGTGCTGAGACACTGAGAAGTACTATAGGGACCAGAAAAAAGTGTCTCGGAAAGGTTTTGGCTGTAAGTGCAGTTTCTGATCTGGTGTGTGCTCCTTCTAGAATCAGGAGGTTGTGGAGCACTGGAGATGACAGAAGCTTAAACAAACCACATGCTATTATCTCTAGCCCTCTGCTTACCTGTTTTTGCCTTTTGCATCTCTCTCTCTTAACCCTCCATAAATTCCAAAGAGACAGAATTAAGAATGAATGGTGAAACTGTGAAAACAAATACAGGCAGTAGATATATAGCTTACATATTACAATAACTTTTCAAGATTACCTTTTCCTCATTCATAGAATAAATATTTTCAAAAAAAATACAGGGGTCAGAAGAGAAACTTAATGGGAGGAATAACAGTCAATCGAAACCATTAATGAAAATGGCTAATAAAAGTATATGAAAAGTGGGCTGCAGAAAAGACACAGAAAATTATTAAACTGAATTGAATTTTATTAAAAAAGGTTTCTGGAAAGGTTAGTCAATAAGCTCGTTTTTGACTGTCTACTATCTTTACAGACAATAACAGAAAGTAGTATAAATTCTTTCAACAAAATTCTTCCTTGCTTTTGTGCTCTCAAGGACTAACTTCTATATACCTGTCTTGTATAAGTACAAAAAAAAATTCTAAAGCTTATTACATTTATAAATCTATGAATTCACAACCTTCCTGATCTCCTCACTCGGAAAAAAAATAGATTTTTGTTATGCTTACTGCTTTCTAGGGATTTTCAGTGGAATTCCAACAGCAGAATAAACTGAATACTCAGTAGATAAGCCTTTCTTGAGAACAGATTTCCGCATTGTCAGTGTGTATTTGAAGACCTTGCTTTACTGAGTCTAGTAGTTCTGAAAGTAATTTCACAAAACAAATACCACTTCTATTTATCAATTCCCAAGGAACGCACCATCAAAATGCTTAGAAAGGCTTGGGCCACCTGACTTATGCCAGGTTACACAAAAACTACTGCAGAGACTGGGAAATGAAAGCAGCAGTAGTAGTCAAATTGTGAAACAAAAGATCATTAAGGAAATAATTTACAGAAATGAAAATCTCTAGTCTATTACCCACAGATTGCTTGCAGGCACTAAACAGCTCTCTGAAAAGAAGGCATATCACTCACATGGATTTTTTAGGAACAATTCGTCTTCAATTCTTTAACAAAATTAGACAGACCAAGAAGGTTGTGCTGCTTAAGCTGAAAGACGTGAAAAACACCCAATCTTTCTTTCTCTTCTGTCCCACATTAGATTTTTTTTTTTTCCCATGTGTAAATAGTTTTGTAAGTTGTCCAGTTATATGGGACAACCTGTCTACATTTTCATCTAATGATGCTTTCATTGCCTGCAAAATTGAATCTTGCATCTTGGAATATTGGAATATTTTACTATATTATAGCTTTTATTGTAAGGGAAAGATATGTAAATATATGCAAGGTATAGTTAATTTTTGAATACGGCTAATCATTCACATTTGACCTCTTCACAAACTGTATTAATTCCTTCCTTAAGATGAGGACAAAAAGTTTAGATATGTCTTATGACTTGCTGAAATGCTATTAACAAAACGGGTTCCGCTTAATGGAACTATAATAGATATAATGTATTGAATGCTGGTAAAAATCTGCTTGAGCCTGGTGTCTGATTTCTAATATGTAATTGCAAAATATATCTTCCCAGATTTTTATCCTTGTTTTCTTTTTGCTTTTTCTTACAAAAAAAATAAATGCAATGGGAACTCTATTTTGAATATCATTTAAATAAACTCATTAGTCAGGAAAATTTACAGGAATAGCTTCATTAACCTGGGAAAAAGAAATGGAGGAAACCACTCAATTTTGTACCCAAATTTGTATGTAAACAAAACAATGCCTGTTAATGTATGTTGAAGGCTCGATGCGTGTTGCAAGTGTTTAGCAGTGGTGGTTTTCAGCTAGCATAGGTAACACACATTCAGATAACTTTTATCAGATGACATTTATGGAACTTATAGGAAGTTTTTCCTGGATCCACAGCTTTTAAGACTTTTGCACTGTACCAAGTACATATGTGAAGAAAGCTCATAGATCACCACAGTAGAGGACAGAAGAATTTCTGAGGATTCATAGTCTGTGGGAGTTTCTAAAAGCATGAGGTGTGTCATAGGTAATCACATGTTCCCATGGTTTTCTCAGAAAAATGCATGGGTGCATATCATGCAGTGTACTCAGTGAATTCTGCCTTTCTGGGGT
>VWZK01004453.1:0-46025 GCA_013396935.1 Baryphthengus martii
ATAATATATATATATATATATGGCAAATGGAGCATAAAAGTTGCAAAGTCCAGCATTGAAAAGTTCGGCAATGTCAGACTGAATTTTTCAGGGCATCCTTAATTTTGCCTTCTGGTGAATATGCATTATGATACAGTTTTAATTACAAGGTTGCATACTATTACTTTTCCCCAGGACACCTGCTTCAGCAGGGCACAGGATGGATGGTACTCACTTAATGAGCAGCTATTCAATATGTTCTTTAATCCTCATTGCTTGGCGTTTGGCCCCAGGCCTTATTTACTGCACACTGCTCAGGCATGGTTCTAAAGACAGAATTATTCATTTCCTACTTGACTGTTCTGCAGCTCTTCTCGCTCTATCTGAGCACATTACAAACTTTAATGAATCTTTACAATACCCTAGGAAGAGCAGAGGTAGCTGCCCCCCCTCTTATAGGTAGGGCCCTACAACATTTCCACTTACCCTTGGTCTTAACATTCATTTTAATTGTTTTCTCCTCCGTTCTTCCAGATGGTCAAAAGAATCTTCTCCCCATATCTCATTTGCTGTATGTGGTGGCTGCAATTTTGTTTTTTTAAAAAAAGCATACTATTTGAGGCAGCAATCCCACACAGGAAATTTTCATCCCTTTGACGGAGCAATAAGATCTACAAAAACAAAATTCTGTCTCCTCAAGACACAAGAGTGACAAGTGCCACTCTCAGATACAGAAGCTGTGACTAGCCTTTCCTGTAGTATTTACATAGGTGGGAACTTATGTACATATGCACGAGATGTATGTGACATGCAGAAAGTCCTGTGTGCAGAGAAACAGAGTATGTATGGAAACAAGACTACACGCTTCCCCAGGCAACTCTTCCTTGGCAGCTTTCCAAGTCTCTCCAGCTGAGGAGCTGGTCAGTGACTTACTTCATGGCGGTTTCCTTAATGCTATAACGAACAGATGTGCTTACTGCATCTGAACCTTACAAGTTGTATTTATTTTAAACCTTGGACTCTTTGCCTACATATTGCACCCTAAGGTCTTCTGTAGAATCCTTGTTTCTAGTAACACGTGTCGTTTTAAACCATCTTTGCCTAAAAAGAAAAGGAACTTGGGCACAAAGTTTCCTTGCTTAACCTCTCCTATTTAACAGTGAGTTAACTTGGTGAAATTCAATATCTAATATCCTTTAGTGTATTTTTTGGCTTAAGAAGGTGGCAGTTTACAGGTGCTTCAGAGAGATTAGCCTCTGTTTAGGAATGACTGAGAGGAAACAGTAGAAATGGTAGCAGAAAAAATGTCTCTGGTGTGCAGCTGGAAGAAAACTAAAACATTGACAGATCACTTAAGCACCGATCTATTTTTTAATTTTCCTTCATAAAAATCAGTACAGGCTAGTTGAGTAGCTTGTATAAATTTTTAGCTGAATATGTTTGCTGAAGTTCAGCCTAAAACTCAGCCAAGCTGAAATTAGCTGGATGAGAACCTCTGAACTTCCAGAATCAGATGACTGTTTTTTTTAATAAACAGATAGACAGACATGAGATTCAAAGCCAACTACTTTTTGCCATTTGTTCCTTTTGCCTGGTCAGAGCTTTCAAGCTCTTCGAATAACCTGTTTCATCTTCTCTGCATTCATCATGCCAGTCTGTGAATCTAGGCCTTTAAATAGACCGTTCTCATTAATAGTTTTCTGAACTTTGTTCTTTATGTAAGAACATATTATTTTTCTAAACTATATGAATCTACCTAGTAGGAGGGGAGAATCCGCTAGCTTATGGAATAGTGTTTGTAGCTAAACTTTTTTGATATTCATAAATGCCCATATCTGATGCTGCAATTTTGAGTATCTGAGTTCAATTCAAACTCAGATGTTTCCAGGTTTTGGGTTAGACCACAAGAGTTTTGGAAATCAAGACTTCTTTGAAAGTCATAGAAGCATTCTTGGGAAGAGGACCCGAAAACAGCCCTCTGTGGCCTTTGTGCAAGGATTTTGTTGTTTGGTTTTTCAACGGAGGACCTCTCCTTTTCTCTTTTGACACTGAGTATATGATGCCATTTTTTTTAGCTTTGGCAACTAATGAACACTGTCTTCTGAAATGCCATGAGATCAAGGAGAGAACTTTGAGTGAACTAGATTAATCAGGACTGTGTTGTTTTTCCCCTTTCCGGTTCATGGCATATTCTCATTTAGTTCACAGTTTACAGTGCAAGATAAATGGGCAAAATACAATTACAGGAGAATGATTTCTTTCTTCTTTTGCCTCCTATTTGTTGTGTGTACATTCCCTTTCTATATTTCCTGCTCTTAACCTTAAAGAAAAATTGAATCTTTCCTGAGGGACTGATGAGAGAAGGAAAATGTGTTCTCCTCAAAACAAACGTATATCAAAGACTTCATTAAAAATTTCCTAGACTACATTTACATTTTAACACAAACTGTAGAAATTGTGTAATTTGTTGTTCAGGTGTTTCAGACTTCCATCTGAAACAAGAATTTCAGAAGTGCTCCATCATCTTCTTTTGTGTCCCATTCCATACAAATCTTTATTTGATCATCTGCTGAACTGCTTTTCAGAACGGTGGCCCAGATATTTTTTTTTTTTTTTTTTTTCCTGTTCTCTTTTCTTCTCCCTTTGGAACCTTAGTTCTAAATTATGGGATTTACAACCTGGTTAGAAAAACACCTGTTTGGTTAGTAATATAATTTACACTGATTCTGCAGCATCGAATAGAGTACCAGCATGGTAGAGATAAGGGCTTTTGCTCTGTAAAATTTCCTGTCATTTCCTTGTCCTTCACCATTAAAGATTTTCATACACAGTTAGTTCAGCGACCAAGGAAATGACAAAACAGAGGAATAGAGATTGACAGGAACCTGGAAATTAAAAGGCAGCTTCACTGAGGAAGTACTTCACTGCTCTATTCTTCCTGTGACAAGCCTTAGCAAATAAGTGCCTCCAACAGCAGAAGGTTACTTTTAACATTGGTCATCTCCCTCTACTTCTATCGCTGTTTAAATCTTTAACAAGTTTTATCCAGGACTTTGCCATGAAAGTTTTAGCACACTCCATTTGCAAGGAACTCAATTTGTTTTCTGTAATTAATACAATTCTGATAGCAACTATGGCTGTTTTTTATTTGAAAGGGGAATACGTTAATCTGTCATAATGTTTCCTTTTCACCTAAGCAATGAGAAAAAGGCAAAGTCTAAGACGGAAGGGGAAAGTTCCTGTCCTTGTACCTCCCATCTGGGGATGCTCCAAGCAATAAGATTCAAAAGATACTCTGAAAAATCCAGCAAGTTCAACACCAATTATCTTCCCGTGATGTTTTCCCCATCCTGGTGACTGGTAGCACACAATATGGTGCCAGAAAGTCATCAGTCTGGCAGCTGGGGTGTTTTTGTTTTGTTTTGCTTTGCTTTGCCTTTTCTAACGCTGATCCAGTAAATATTTGCTGGGCCATTTGCACCATCTGCCATGTAAATGTTAGTCCAAGGAAGAATGGCAGACATAGGGGAATATTGATGTTAAAGCACCATTTATAGTGGAAATACTGGTGTCAATGTCAGGAAACTATGAGAACAAAGAATCTGAGCAAGAAATACAGCTGAGAAAAGGACACAGACTCCACAGATTTTGAGAGAATCATTTGTTTCCCAGTACCTCTAACTAAAAGTGGGGACCCCACATTTAACATGCTCCTTCTTCCTCCAGACACTATGAACATGGAAAACCAAGGACCTACATGTGAATGGTTTGGCACTAGGAGAGTACAAACTGGTTTGGCTCAATTAGAAAACAAACTGATAGATCTGCAACCAAAAATACAAATTTATGTGGCTCAAAACCACTTTGGTTTCTGTCTGTTGCTCTTAACGTGCTCAGCAGCTGCTGTCTGAGTCAGAAGCTCGAGGAGGCATGATTTACAGCCAAGTAGGGATCATCTTGAGACATGGCAGTGCTGTTATAAACAAAATGCTGTGAGATGCACTGATGTAATGAAACGCCCATGTTGTCTCAGGACAAAGAGTAGAACTTGTGATATTCTTATGGTAAGTATCTGGGGTTTGATGCTCTCCTCAATTGCATGAGTCAGCTCCACATTTAATAGATGAAAAACTCGTTGTGTTTCTGAATGTTTTTTTTTCTTAATGGAACCAGTTATCAATTTCTTTGATACCCACCGGATCGGTTCAGATGAAGTCCTAAAAACAAAACAAAACAAAACAAAAAACTCCATCGTTTTCTTTGACCTGTGATACAGAGAAAGGGGAAAAGACTATGATATTGATTTTCAGATGGTGACTACCTCACCACAGGTCAAGACAGTTTACAGAAAAAACACAAGGATCTGTGTAACACAAAAGGAAACAATAAAAGGTGATTTCCTGGGCATCAGTGACTTCAATATTGTTGCTGCAGCCATACAAACCCCTGTGTACTCCTGATGCTTGACTTTCAACCACTATAACAATGACGCATGGTTATGAAACCACCGAATTTCACTTTCTCTCATTGTAGCATTCTCCACTGGCGTTTGTGATAGGAATGATTGCTTTCAGAGAAAATGAGGTGTCAAGAGGCTTGGACAAAACGTCACAGACACCTGTAGTGTTACGAAATCACATAAACAAACCAACGATGTCATGACCAGTGTACATTAATGGAAGAATGATTGTTTAAGGCGAGGGACAGGGGGAAGGACTAAAACCAATCCTCAGAACAGAAAAAAAATCTTTCTCCTTTGGCAAAGTGATGAAGTGACTAACAGTGTTGTTCTTATTAGTGACTCTTGCTTACATATTTCCAAGGAGTATTTGATGCATTTTTGCAGCCTGATGGTATTTCTGGTCATTTTTCTTCACTATGGTGAAATCAAAAGCATACCTCTGTGCAACAAAATGAAAAATACCAACCTCATAGCTCAGCTGAAGTCATGATGACAGTTCACAGACAAAGGGACACTAATCAGGATCCTTTGATATTTCAGTGGAAAGTAAAAACAAAACCAAATACTCCTTCCTATTGGAAGAAAGTATTACAGATCAGAGTTTGGAAAGACAGGGTTGAATCAGCTTACTTATTTACTTCTATTGTATAAACAATAAAATTATTTTCCATGTGCTTGATTGCACTGAGCTGATATTTCTCATTTTATATGTGCACAATAGTGAGAGTTTTACTTTTTTCTTTCCCATCCATTTTCTCAGTGAACTCACTGACTCTTTCAAATCTGAAAAATACAAATTAATACTGTCAGAAAGGAAATCAGGATGGCATTTCTTGCTTCCAGACTTCCTTTGTTGCCACGTAGGTTATGCTTGCCTGTGTTGGAATGGGGAGTGCTATACGCTGTATCAGTGATGGAGCTGCTGTTGTGGATTTGCAAAAAGACAATGATGTCAGTGAATCTGAAGCTGTCATCTTTTTATTGTTTGGTGAGACAAAAGGTAATTGTTAACTCAGTCCCCACATGTCATTCACATGTGTTCAGCATTCTCTGCAGCACCATCCATCTGCCACCTCACCCAACCTGAGGACTGGGAAGGCCACCTCTATCAAATGGAAAGCATACATTAAAAATAATGAGCACTGGTTTTGCAGCATTCTGGAGCAATTTTTTTCACTGTGCAGGCTTATTTATTTCAATTGCATTTTGTTTCTGTTGTTTGACTTTCTTAATAGATATACCATCTCTCAACCATTAATTGATTCATCATAGATGTACTGATTAATCACAGACATGAAGAAGGTCAGTGCCCAACTGTTTCCAATTTTAGTTCCAAATGATGCTTTTTACTGTCTTGGTTTAGTGAGCTCCTGCTATGTTCAGTTCTTTGTGTCATGCTATGAGAGGGATGCATCTTCCTTTCCTTTCCCTTTCCTTTCCTTTCCTTTCAAGCTGATTGACAGCCACTTCAAGCAGAAGATAGCAGCTGCAGCAAACTCACATTCTTGTATTTCTTGTTTGCCCCAAGTGAGATGAAACTATATAAAGGGAGTTTACTCTCTGAGATCACTAACACTGAGACTTGGGGCACTGTTCTCTCTTGTGCCGTAGGATTGACATAGATAAGCCCTACAGTTTTCAGAGACAAATTTTCACGTTTTTCTGAAAGGATTTAAAGTTTTGGAAAGATGAAACATATTTCTGAAAGTACCTGTGTAATGGCCAGATCTAGGATGATGACTTCCATAAGCGGTATATTGTTATGTTATGATTTGCAGTGTCATTGCTGCTGGGACACTTTATATCTATGCAGTGCTTTAAACAGCTTGCATAGTTTAGCAGCTCACATATATTGTATTTCCTAGAGCAATTGTCTGTTGCCGGGGGGAAAGGAGAAATTTACTATATTAAGCAATAAATATAATGTGTCATTGTGTTTAAATGTAAACTCATATTTTCATGTTATCTTTTTTTTTTTTTTTTTTTGAACAGGATGCCCTGAAGATAATAATTAATTACAAAAAGATGTCTGGACATCAGGAGTGACTTTATGAAAATCTAAGGCATCCCTTGACATACAAAATCTACCAATTTACAGTGCCTGCACATGCCTGTTTTTTGTTTCCTTATTTTTTCTGGTTATCCAAGTTGGACATGAACTGAACAACACGTGATATCCATTGCAGAAGCACATAAAGTGCCAGAGCATCAGAGCATTTAACCTTGTCAAAGTGAGATCTGTAGCAGTTAAGATGGCACTGGGAGGATCAGGCAGTGTTTGGCATTCTTTCTCTGCCTGTGCCACTTCTGCATGATTGTTTAGCCTTTCAGACAAGATGGATCTTTCTGACTTTCTCAAATGGACATCAGCACAGCTTCATTTAGGCCTGACTACAATGTTTGTGCTCTTAAGGTAGATTCTCACTCTCTGCAGTCCTCATCCTGGGGCTTGAGAAAGGTCAGTCACACTACCCTTATTAAAAATAGGAGTATTGAGGATGCAGCAAGGCTTCCCCTGTTCCAAGAGGGAACAGCTATCTGTCAGCATCATGTTGTTTCTAAAGGTGTGCATGCTTGTCTTTCTTGGTCAAGTAATATGACAAAACAATCTCTTGCCAACAGTGTAGATCTTTGGCTCAGTTCCAATCCTGGACATTTCCAGGAGCTATGCTGTCAAATTCAAAGAGAGAATTGCAGGACTTTTGGCCCCATTCCCTAGAAGGGAAACTCTGGGATTAGGGTTGCCATTCCAGACCTGATGGGGCTTTCTAGATGGCGTGCTAATGCAAAGGAAGAGGTAATTAGTATTAAGTCTTCAGGAAGTAAGTTAAGTGAGTTAGGTTGCACAATAGTATTTCTCAGACTGTTTTGTTTCCCGATACCAATCAAGCATAATTAATCTCTATATAAACATTATAATTATGCGGAGAGATAAGGACACATAAATTTCATGTAGCTGAAACCTTTTTGTCAGAAGCATTTCTTGAGAAATAAGTCCTTTACTAGTGGTGTTTGTTTGTTTATTTTTCTTGAGAATCAATTTGCATTCTTGTCTGAGAAGGTGAGGGAAGCTGACTGAAATAATTTCTGACATTTCTTCTTTTATTCAGTATTTTTGCCTTAATTATATCTAGTCAGTGAAAAGGCACAGGTGACTCAAAGGCTGACTGTATGGAAATGGATGCTGTTGCTGGGAGGGAGCATTTCCAAAGCAGAGGAATGGGAGTCTCTTATAAGTACAACTACTCCCATCTTGATGTCTTTGAATGTCTGGGCATCAGTCTGTTATGTATTGCAACCTGCAAGGCAGATCATTTAGCAACTGATGAAATTCGTTAGAGTAGGACAATGATGACATTTGTATTGGCAGCTGTCTAGCCACAAATATTTTAGTTTCATGCTAAGCATGATCAAGCCAAACAGGAATTGATTATAAACCCAAGTCAATATTTTGCCAGCAAAAGTAAAGTATTCAGTGAGAAAAAAAGTGGCCACTTTTCAGAGAAACTTATTGTAATGTATTATTAATGCAAAGATGATCAGATAAAAACTGGAACGTGGCAAGCTGTCAAAAACTCGGAGTGAATCAAAAATTTATAAAACACTATTGAGTTATAACAATCCTATTATAGATCCCAGCAATCATTTTTGCTGAAGCACGCTCCTTAGATTATTTTACTGTTGAGACATTAGGATACAAGGATTTAAAGCTTTGAAGCTTCTCTCTCTCTCTCTCTCATTCACTCTCTTTTCTTTTAGAATGGCATAAAATTAAAAATGAAATTTGCACAGTAAATTATTTAGCTTCAGTTCACATTTGGATTGAATAAGAACAATAGAGTTCAAAACAATGGCAGTATTTTCCCTTTATGGATTGTATTTTGCTGACTTACATGAAAAATTACTGCTATTACATTCAAGCAGAATGAATTGCTTTATGAAATCTGTAAACTTAATTTGTGCATGCACTCAACCACTAGCTGCAGACATGATGCTTTCAGGAAAAAAAAAACAACCCTGGTGAAGCGCTTCTCTATGGATTTTCTCTGCTTGCAAGTCTTTTAAATTCTGATTACCTGTGTTATTCTTATATATGAGAACTAGTCTTCCCAAGTGCTGGGCAGTGACACTAGGTGGATACGTTCTGAAATGAGCACCTATAACCGCGCGCTATCTCTGAGTGTCTGCCCTGTTTTGTACAGGGATTTCTAAAGTGCCTATATCACTCTTGTATTTAAGCTTCATTTTTCTTGCAGGTAACTTAAAGCAAGGGACATCTTGAAATATCAGTTCTCCTGCTAGATTTCAGCTTTGTCTGTCTCACTTAGAACTAAGCAATTTTTGTTCCCTACAAGTAAAGACAGCCCTGAAAGTTTGCTGGTTTAAAGCAATGTCATTCTGAAAGAAGGATAGAACTTCACTTTCTTTCTTAACACAGGTGTCTCAGTGCAGCACATGATCTTATAGGGTCCTATCAGTCCTAGACATTGCAATACAACTGTCATAAATGCATAGAAGGGGGGACATTCCGTGGACATTTCTGTGTTCGGTTTTTGTCAAATTGCTGTCTCTTTCATTTTGCATTCATGTATTAATTTTTCTAAGTGATAAGGTAGCTGCCTTGTAATAATTTATTTGCATCATAGGGAGCAAGGTGATTAGAAGGGACCTAGAAGATCTTTCTTTTAAGAAGCAGTACTCTGACAGCTAAGGCACCCCATCATGGGAGAGTGCAGGCAGACATGGGAAAGGTCTGTCTGTGGGTGCAATGCAGTTCCCATGCAAAACGCAGGAAATTGTGTTGACATGATATTGAGACTGAGTCAATGTCCCGCCTTACCCATGTGACTGGCTAGCCACCCTCAGTGCCATGCTAGTCACAGGCTCCCAGTGTCCCACAGGGACACTGTCCTGCAGGCTCAGACTGCAAGCAGAGCCCACCAGCATATCCCTGATGTGTTCTCATTTTAGGAATGTGGGGAAAATGAGGACTCTTTGTAGATATTTGAATAATTGATGATCTTAAAATGAAATAGATTAAGCTTTTCTTCATTTACCAGCTCACCTAAAGTGTGAATGCTAGAGCAGATTTTGTCTGCTCAGAGACATAATGAAATCACAGTTGATACCATGACACATGAACTGTTATTTTTAACTTGACATTTCTTTCACGTCACTGCAGATGTTTTGAGGAACGGGAAATAAATGAAATTACTGGGTTCTTTTGAACTAACAGTCTATTGTCAGGTTTATCATGTTACAGTGGTAACAGCAATTGCCTTAAGTGATTTTTAATGGATAACAGTACACATCAAGTTATGATCTTGTCACATGTGAAAACTAACCAAGGTTAAGTTTCATCAATATTTGAATAGAAAACTAAAGAAAATCCTGAGGGCTAAAAAAAGGTGGGAGAACGAAAGGTTATTAGGAAAAGAAAACAACAATAGGAAAACTTATTACAGCTAATTAAAATTAATTGACCATTGTGTTTTCAAAAAAAAAAAATGCGATTGCAGCTGTTTATGCAAAATATGGATGATTGCTTTGTAATTAAGAAAAACAGAAATTTGATAAACACAGTCACAATTGCTTCATTTACATATATATATATGTATATATACAAATACATGTGATCAGCTTTATATTCTCCAGTTTGACATTTGTGAGGTGAAGATGTCACACTGTGATCTAAGTAGGCACATCATGAAGAGCCAAGTTCTGCTGTTCTGACATTGTATAGAACATGTAAACAGTAGTTTAAGATCAATAATATGAAATTATATGGTGATACAGTCCAAAAAGCCGGCTGCTTCTTGGATCACATTATGCTAGATTCTGGTTAAGCACAAAAAAAAAGGAACTATCTCTAGCTCTTCCAGTCAGACAGAAGCAAGGGGACTGAGGGTAGACTGTACAAACAAAGAAACAAGAAGAGTTAACTTCTGCTAATTTACATGAATTACAATTTTGCTCATTTCTAACTAGGATGAATAAGGACAAGAAGATAAGGGCAGACACAAAGGAGAAGAAAAATAGTCATAGGGCATGACATTCAGTTTAAGGTGTCTAAATTTAGGTGGCTACAAGTGCCTCTTCATCTGCTCTGCATGTCTAAGCACCCACTGTATTCAGTGGAGATTTAGCTGAGACAGGGGGACCAAAAGAGCCATTCAGCTCATATATCTAGTGTTTTATCAGTCAGATTCTTCCCAGAGACAGTGCTAGGTGCAGGGAAAGGAACCAGCTCCTGCATTGGAAGTGAATTATCCTTCTCCCAGTAAACTATTATACTGAGTATGGTAAACACCTTCCTACCTGAATGCATTGTTTCATAATGTTCAAAGTACCCTGAATTTATCTTAATTCTTAGTTGAGGCAATGTCTATATGAGCTCAGCCATACAAATCTTCCCCAACCGTTCCACAGCACAGATGTGAATATCTGTTTTAGATATAAGTGTTCATTTTTATTTATTTGACCTTTATTTTGTTTTATTTGGACTGCTTACTTGAATGACACTCCAAACATGTAAACTTAAACAGGCTTTTTTTTTATTTGGGCTTTTTAAAAGCACTCTGCTTTCAGCATCTGAACTCGGCACCCATGCAGAGCGCGTGAGCACGAGACAATCTCCTGGAGTCATTTTAAGAGCCTTTCTGTAAATATGTTGCACCAATTACCTAATGGTGCATGAAAGTGACATAAAACTGGAGATGCTCTTTACCAATGTTTTTGTGTAATCACAGCATTAGGATGTTAGCTCTTTTGGCTTGAAATTTTTGAGTGACGTAGTATAGCTCAAGTATTACTTGATACTCAGGCCTGAGTCCCCTCCCTTCTGCACAGCAAGTGGCATTAAAGTCATGGTGGGATTGTAGTTGGTGGTTTTCTCAGATGCTGTTTCAGTGTTGTGAATTGGATTTTTATCAGGGGAAAAGAGCAGTTGCACATCCAGAACTGTCTTCTAACATCTGGGATTATTCTTAGTTCTCTCCATTTTCTACCAGCATTGCAGGTAAAGTGAATCATTCCACAGATACTGTTTCCACACAAGGATGCCACCAGCCGCATCATTATCTCTGAGATACCTAGAACTGTGCTCTAGTTTCTTGAACGATCATGCTGGGCTTACTGCCTTCTTCCTCACTCTGCTCCCTTCTGTCCTATTTGAGTGTTATTTGCAGCTCTGGACTGTGGAGGCAAAACGTCACAGAACTTCTGGGTAGAGTTTTGATCTTATTAGCATCTCAACCAGTAAAGTATCTATTTCATAAGGCCTTGTCAGTAAACCTAAAGGAAGGTCTTGTCTGCATTAGTACCCATTTGGCTATTTGTAAGTGTTGGCCAGCCCATTAAACTATCAGTCATAAGAACTACAAGCTGTATTTCAAGCCCCAGTATTTTACAAATCTTCAAAATTCCTCTAACGTGAATGATGATGACCCATTACCTCAAATGAGCTTATCACAGATAGAGTGTTTGGTGACTCTTACCTCAGTGTGATTCACTAGAGTGCTGGCTAATGTGTTGCTTACTTCTGTTAGTTTCAAAAGAACAACTGTAATAATCAATTATCAGCGGGCGGTGGTTTCCTCCATGTTCAAATACATCAATTGCCAGTTGTTGCTAAGCTCTGCTGGATGCATCACAAATTGTCATAGCCTCCTGGTGCTTCTGTCTCTGGTACTTTGAACAGTGGCAATGGTTTCTGACCATTTCTACTGTTGTTGAGTTCCTGTTGGCCCAATAAAGTCTGATTGTTGCCCAGTCTTTTGCATAATGCCATCCAAGGTGTCCTTGTCAATCTTTTTCACACTCTCTCAGTGCATTTTAATTGGAGCTTCTGTTTTCCCCTCTTTCTGCACTTTCTCATTCTCTCAGTCACCTCTGGGTTTTTTTCCATTCCAAGTCTCCGGTAGTCAAGGGAACTAGTTTCTGTGCAGCTCAGTCTGAGCTTATTATTTCTTTTAAAGGACTCATTGTATTGTCACTCTCAGTTTCTGTCTGTTTTTCAACTCTCAAGTTTTGCAGATCTGGTAATCATTATGGCAGAGTGTGTGCTTGTTCTTCCAAATACCTTTCTTTGCCTTTTTGTTTCGTTTTGTTCTGTTCTGTGTTTTGTCCTTCCTTGAAATTACTCAGCTTTCTATTCCACATTTGAGATGTACGTTTGTAATATTTTCATGCACCGAGCATGGAAATCACTGTGGCACAAAAGACAAATGTTTGTCAAGAACGTCCCTCTATTCACACTGAATAATATAAAAGCAGCCAGATTAGGTTAAACAAAGGTCCACTCAGCCCAGTATCTAACTCTTGGCAATAGCTGACAGCACATGCCAAAGGATGAGTTCGAAAAGCTGTTGGCCATCTATAATAATACTGAAACATTACCCAAATCTCCTACAAGTTGCAGGTCGGTGGTTTCCTAAACCAACATACTGAGCAGGTTGGAGTGGGTATTTTTTTTGTATGTTTTGCATTTAATTACCCTCAAATAATTTTTCTTCTCTTACTTGGACTGGTTGCTTTTTAAATCTGTATAAACTTCTGTGTAATCTCCAGCACTCTGAAGCAATATAAACTGTGTGAAGAACAACTTCCTTTTTTTGTGTGTGTGTGAACCTACTATCTCCTACTATCAGTTGAGGCTTTCTTGTTCTTGTGTAGAAATAGATAGCAAACAGTTTTTTTCTCGGTTACTCTCTCCCTGCCCTTGACAATTTAATAATCTTCTATTATATGCCACCCTCAGTCATTGCTTTTCAAAGCGTAATGTTTTCTGTTTTGTTCCGTGTTCTTTTCCTGATAATTGTTTATGTTGGCTGTTTATTTTTTTCAACCATAACTCCACATCTTGCCAACATTTTCAAGGAATTTTCTAATTATCCATTAGAAGTCTAGGATCTTGGTCCTGAATGGTAATAACAGATAAAATTGAACAAATACATATCAAGAGTTATTCCTCATTTTCCTCCTTGTACATTTCTCTACACAGAGTTCTTATGTCCAGTCATTTGGCTTTAAGAGGTCCTCATACAGTTTTCCTCTGCTGATCTTCAACTTTCTTCCCCTGAATCATCCAGTATTCTCAGTAAACCATCACTTCAATGCCCACCCTCTGTTTCATAGCATTTAAGAATATGTTAAACAGCATGAGTCCCAGCACAGTCCCTGTGGGACTCCACTGGTGACCTCCCTCCACTGTGAAAATTGGCCATTTACTCTTACCCTTTCTTCCAATTGTTTAATCAATTATTTATTCATGCGATGACCTTCCTTTTTATCCCATGCCTGTTTAGTTACTTTAGGAGCCTTTGTAGAGGGACCTTGTTGAATGTCTTTTGGAAATCCATGTATCATCCAGATCTCTTTTATCCACATGAATGAAATAAGCAGTTTTTAAAGTGTGAATAATCTGACCTATTTCCAGTCACCTACATTAGGATGAAATGAAGTTACCCTTGGAGTGCTTATTCACTCCATTGGCTTGAGCTTGAATCTAGACATACAGCCATGGGCTTCAGTGAGCTTTCCACTAGACACCACAGCTATCCCTGCCTTTCTGTATAAAATGTATAAAGAGATATATCTGTAACTTCCTGGCCCACAAATTGCTGGCCCACAGAAATCAGTTCTTCTCTCCAAACCCAGTTTTCTGAAATAGGTCTTGCCTCAGAGTCCATTCATTTGGTGTCTTGTTTGCTTGGTGCCCAAATTTTGCCAATTTTCTGACATTATGCCTTTCTTTGCTTTGAATGCTCACGAAAATGGAGAATTCCAAGCAGGACTGGGAAAATTAATAGAGAAATTTTTATAGGGCTTTTAAGGACTGACTTCACTCTTATCAGCTCAGATCTATGCACGTGGATGCAGAAGAAGTAGAATCCCAAGACACCTTCTTTGTGCCCTCAAGGGTTCCCATCTGGCAACTTGTCACGTAACACTGTCAGAACACATGCACTTTCAATTATTTAATACGTTTATTTTTAAAACTTAAGGACTGGTTCTAGATGGGCTTTTTGGTTTCTTTAGCTTGTCTTTTTTGGCATAGACTGTAATTTTCTTTCAGAATGACCCTTTTCCGTGAATGAAAAGGTACAGATGAACATGTTCAATGATTAGCTTAAATATTTCATCTGCTCGTATAAACTGAGAGAGGTATTGATATATCTGTCAGATATTCTTATTATAATAGAGAAATAACCATCCATTTAATTCATTATATTACTATAACAACTATTACTATTTGACCTTGCGAATATGTTTCTGTAGATGCTTGTCATTTGAGAGTTTCTCTATTCAAAGGTTTCAAATGGTTGTTAGAATTAACCCAATCAGTTTTCCTTTATTAATTATATTAATTATTAGAATTCAGATAGCTATGCTTCTCTGTCTGTATCATCTTAGCATACCAATTCACATTCGTTTAATGGTTTGGTTGGCTGCATTTCCACTGATAAAGAATTTGTGTGGAACAGTTTCTTGGTCCTTCTGGTCCACTGTCTTTCATGTTTTCAGTGTTAACAGTGACTGCTTATTTATATTTTCTTTTCCTTAATCTACTGATTTTATTATTTAATATGATTAATTCTGTAGTATTTTCTTCCATATCTCAGATCATATAATAGTACCTGTTTCAAAAGCTTGCTGGCAGTTTGTGATTAGGTAATTTTAGTCTGAATGAGATTAAAGTCTTATATGCTACTCCTAGGCAACAAGTGCAGCTGTCATTCTTCATTTAGACTAAATGCTTATAATTGTATAGCTAATTGAATCAAATCTTTGAATGTCCTATCTCAAGACTTAAATATCAGACTACTTCAGAAATATGAATATTTTAGGGGGTTAAATGAGACAATTTATAGTAATGTATCTGGGGATTCTATTATGCCTCCTTTGAAATACCTAACATTATTTAATTCCAGATTAATATGTCTACATCAAGTCCCTAGGTATTTCTGACTTGTTCTCCACAAGCCCTTGTTCTAACATCTGGCTACTTTTGCTCTTGACTGTGTTCCCAGATCAGGCCAGTCAAAATGTGACTTATTTTTGACTTTGGCCTCACACTCTTTCATGGTGGCATTTCTTCCTCAAATGTTGTCATTATAGTGCTGAGGCATCTCTCCTGTTTTTGAGCATCAACAACAACTGTGGACTCTGGGTCTTCTACCAAAGTGTGCCTGACATAGGGACCTCCTTGCAGGAATAGACATCATTGCAGAGCACCAGCCTCCTACAGGCTTTCCTTGTCAGGGTCACACCTGCAGGTATCCCCTGGGGTACCTGTCACTTTTTACTGTGTGCATTCCACATGCACAGGACAAGGTGCTCAGTCTCACGTTCTCCCAGCCTCAGAAGTTGGTTTCTGAGACCAGGAACAGCCCCTATCAAGGGTAGGGTTACGCTGGGATGGATGTGTACAAACACACCATGTCGTCTCTGATTTTCTGCTTGTTTAACAAGGTAGGCAAAGGCTGGAGGAAACGAGGGTGGATTACTGCCGGGTGTGTCATGAGGGAAACAAAGTCATGGAGAGATGAACTTAATTCCCCACTGTTGCACGGGAAGTATATGGCAAACTGGGGAATTAAACCCAGACCTCCCAGCTGCCCAACAGTGCCTTAGCTCTAAGACTGCATGTCTCCACTGTGATGATGAACTGTTTTTTCAGATGAGTTGCAAAGCAGTTAGTTTGCTCCTCTGCAGTCATTAAAGATCTCAAGATTGCTTTTCATGAGCTTCCAGTAGCGTTACTTAGCTGAGTGGCCTGGCTACAGTCCAGCCTGGCTTACTGCAGGCTGCATCTCTAGACTTCTGTCATTTCAGCACTGTAGCATAAACCATTTTTACACATGACTCAACACTGTCGATGCTGCTAAAAGTTACATAGGTCTGCTCCGTAGCCACTGTAAAGCCATGAAGTGATCTTTTTAAGCAAATGTATGAAAAGTATAATCTGTCTGCCTGCATTTCCAGTGCATGCAAATTTTCATTGTTTTTACTATCATTATTTTTATCATCTACATTCATATATAATCTCATGGATCAAGGAGGTCTGGGAAATGGCAATATTTTGCCCTAAACTTGGAATTGATTATATACACACAAGTCAAGCTTGTGTTTCAATAACAGCTTTCTTAGAAACTGGATACAGATAGAATGATATGAATAAATGTAATGGCTCTTCAGACTCTTAGGCAGAGTCCTTAGAAATTTCTGAGCACCTCTTGAGAATTTTTTCTTTATTTTCATATTAAAACACCCACAGGGTCTGAATTAATCTTCTTCTTTTTCTACTGGATGGTACTCTCTAGACAAGCAATGCCAATGTTTATGAAGCTCTGTATGCGTGATCCTGAGGCATCTAGATCCAGCAGATCTGTTGTGTAGTTTCCTAGGTTTGACTGGCCTGTCTGATCCCAAGGTGAAGTTATAGAATCATAGAACGGTTTGGGTTGGAAAAGACCTTAAAGATTATCGAGTTCCAACCCCCCTGCAAAGAGCAAGGACACCTTCCACTAGACCAAGTTGCTCAAATTCTAATCCAGCCTGGTGTTGAACACATCCAGGGAGGGGGCATCCACAACTCCTCTGGGCAGCCTCTTCCAGTGTCTCACCACCCTCATAGTGAAGAACTTCTTCCTATTGTCTAATCTAAATCTACCCTCTTACAGTTTAAAACCCTTACTCCTTGTCCTGTATATATATATATATATCCCACATTGTCAATGATTCTCACTTTTTCACTCTTTGCCAATATGGCAAAGCTGTGTATTCATCACTTCACCTCCTTAAGACAATCAGGAAACAAGTTCCAACACAGGGTACAGCCTCCTCTGCTATAACTTACACCAGCACACCTTAGACCAGCATTTACCAATGACTTGCAACATGCATGTCAACCCCAGAACATGTGATAAGTTTTGTGTTTGTAATTTGATTAGTTTTTTTAAAATATATCATTCTCATTTTAGGAAAGTATTGCATTGATTCCAAATGACAGTTTTATGTAGTCTGCTGTTAAGCACCAGCAAGGTATTCATCAGCCTTCTAAAGAATTTTTGCCTATTTCCATGCAGTGACTTTTGCCTCCCACTGCTTAAAATAGTGTTCAGGTTCATCTTGAGTTTCTTCCACAGATTTTTCCACCATTCTATTTTTATGTACTCATTTCAAAGTCAGTATAGTTCTTTTTCAGATGTGCAGAGAGGGCAAAAAGTTCTCCAAGCACAAGATCATCAGCAGGCTTTGGTTGCTTGCCTGCCTTCTTGCTAGCTAAGTATACATAATATGTCAACACTAGTTTTGGTTATAAAGCCCTGTGTCTATTGAGCTATCTTAGATGATCTGATTTTATTTTCTTCATTCTTTCAGAGTCTAATCCATTCTACCAGTGCTATATGATATGACTAGAATAGTGTGTAAGACTTAATTGGAATATTAGTTGTCTTTGAGAGCCATTTCTTTTCTGGGACAAGGATTTTGAAACTTTTCTGCGTAAGAAGTGGTTAGTAATTTTTTCTTATCCTATTCCAATTGTATTTCCTACATTCATTAGAAGTGTAATTTAATATTTGAGCCCTCTCAATAGGTCTTTTCACTTTCTAGATCCCAGAGAAAGGTGCCACAGCATTATCATCCTCCCTTTTTGCTACATATCCTCAAAAAATTTGCTGAAAATATCCACTCCTGTTAAATGAAATCCAGCATTTGGTATATAGTCATAGAAATGTGCCCTAGAATTTGCAAAATATAACCAACTTGAGAAACTGAAATCAATCAGTACCACATCCACTAGATTATTAGGAAAAAAAAAAAAAAATGTTAGAAAGATAAAAAGAAAGGCCCAGAAAACCAAAAACAAAATTCCATTTGTCATGTTCCTGTGTGACTGGCAACTCTGCTTTCTCTATCTCAGAAAGTAGAAACTGTTACTCTAGAGCACAGTGTCTGAAGACCTCTCAAGCTCAGATAAACTTCAAGGCAGCAGATCACGTTAACAGGGATGAGGGATGATGAGTCAAGGATTTCCAAATCCCATCACCTGCAGTTCTCTCTTACTGGAAACATGAGTGCTTGGGTGCGTATTTCTGTTTCAATACTTTCTCCCCATGGTCAAAGAGGGTAATGAGCTGTTCAGGGCTGCTGGCACAACCAGCTCTGTCTGTCCTTTTGTGGTGTTTGTCCTCCCAGCAGAATGAAAGCTAGGGATGAGCTAGGGATGAGCATGAGCCTTTGTGCCAAGTAATGGCAACAATTTGCTCTTAACACTGCATTTCTTTCACTTGTTTTTTGTGCTCTGTTCTTTCCAAGAATACAGGTCTACTTTCTTCAATCCATCTGCAGTAATTTGTGATGACATCAAATACCATGTTGGGGGGAAGCAAGCATGACCCCACCACAGGACTCTGTCTCCTGCCTAGCAACGGCATCCACCAGTGTGCTAGTGGTGTGCTCTTCCTCCCCTCACTAGAACAAATGCTAATATTTTTCACATGTGACTCCAGAAACTGAATAATAGGAGCTGACCTGACCAGAAATGCCAGGATCACAAAGTCTCAGGAGTTTAGTCGCTAGCATAATGCATCATTACACTGGTGAACCAAACTCCTTGCTTGCTGTTTGCAGCCACATTAAATATAAATAAGAAAACTAAACAAACCACTGAAAAATAGTCTAATTAAATTCTGCAGTGAGACAGACCCATGGCATTTAGTGCTTTTAAATCCCTATAAAAAAAAATAAAATAAAAGTATATTCTCTTTCCTTCTTTTTCATGACATTTGTTCCCACACAAAAGGGGAAAGCTAAAAGCAGCAGGTATTGGCTTGCTGTTAATAAAGGACTTTCTCCTGAACTCTCACCTGCAAATGACTTTGCATGGTTAAGCAAAGCATCTACAGGACCAAAACAAGACTTAATTCAACAGTGAATATGATCAATTTTCATTTGTGTCCTCGTTGATCTCCTCTGCAGGATAACCCCAGTGCCTCCAGGGGTCATTTGCTCTCTGGCACGAAAAAGGAGGGAAGTCAGGGGTGCAGCACACACGGCACGGTACGGCACGGCACACTGCCACCATACCAGGCTCTCTTCTCTGTCCAGGCTGACGACCATGCTCAGCTGTAAGTATGTCCTTTGGGAGTAAGCGCTACTTACTGATAGGGTGAAAGATAAGCAGGTGCCTGAATGCTCTAAGAAAAAGACTAATTGGGAGTACTTGTATTTCCTTCGTATGAAGCATTTCCTTTACAAGTTTTACAAAAAGTTAAAGATGACAGACACCAAAGGTAGCACTTACAGTCTTTTAGTTTTCACTGCTCTTTTTCACTTGAAGGATTCATAAAACAACTTTCTTCAGCTCTAGCTGTCTGCACTTGTCCCTGAAGGAGAAGTAGCTATTAAACTTTTTATGATGTGTAAACAAGTACATTTACTTTTAAAATGACAGTGTTTTCACAAACAATGCCCCAGTTCCTGGATTTAGCTCCAGAGAGGTATTTAATGGAAAATACCTTCCAGTCACTCTGCATCTGATTACAATAGCAGATCTGAAAAATGGCCACTTGCCGTATAGTCCTCCAAGCACTTGTAATATCCCTCTTCTCCCAAATCAAACGCATTTTAATTTCTTTGCCTTGTAGAATCCAGCAGCCTTTTGGGGTGAGGAAAACACGTATTCTGGAAAAACGAGAGCCGGAATATTTCCCTCTGGATTCAGGTTGATAAATATTAAAGAATGGCAGCAATTCTGATTCACAGAGAAGAAAAAAAGACACTATTCCAATCTCCTGAGCCATATTGGAAAGCTTATTTTATTTAGCAAAGAGAGTGATGAAAATTGCATTGGAAACGTCAACACTTTGGTAGCCCTGAAGCATTTTGGCACCCTCTGCTCACAGGAACCGAATCAAAAGAGACTGTCCCATTGCTGTGTTCACTGACTCTCTTAACAGGTGTATCAGGGAACGTTTGCCAAAAAGGCGGAGAATGGTGCATTTCTGATGAGCCAATGGATGCCATTTGGCCAGAGAAGTAACTTGATGATAATAATATGTAAAAACATAAGAAAAACATAACCTTAAATGAATCTCTGAGTGCTTTTTTTTTTTTTTTCTGCAGTCTGTAGCCTCGATAATATTAGGATTAGGCAATGTATTTTAAACCACATCAACAGACATTTTTAGAGAACGCACTACCTAGGCTCTACAGCTCATCAATTAGGTAAAATGAAATAGGCCACAAGCAGCCACACCTAACCCTGCTTTTAGTCCTTAATCAAAACGTGTAACTTTTTGAAATTCTTTAGCAACAGCATTTCTAAAAATAGACATCTAGGCTATCAGCACAGAGTATTATTCTAACCTTTTCAAGTATTTGCAAATGGCAAAATTGTTCCTATTGTAATTAATGACATCATGTTGAGGAATATTGGGGAAACATACCTAAAGGCTCTGACAATAATTTTGTTACTAACCTATTCCCCTGGTTTGCCTTTGAACTCTGTCATTCCTTGCCTTGCAGCTGTGTTTAATGAGTGGTGAGATTATTCAAATGAGCCCACAGCAGAGCATTGTTTTCTTAGTTCCCAGACCTTGAGAAGACATCTTCCACCACAGTCAGTAGGTAAAACCTGAATCATAACCTTAGCATTGAATTCAGTTTTATGCTTAAGGGTTTGTAAGTACCTTTGTATCCTATAAATGTAATTGTGCTCTGTTGTGATGGAGCTGATCTCTACTTACAGCAGCTGCCAATGAGCCAGCAATAAAACAAAGGGAGAAACAGCTCAGCCTGTCACCGATGAGTGAGAAGCCAAATGTGACTATGCTTATGCTGTGGCATACAGGCTTCTGCAAGTAAATTGCAAAGAGAGCTTACAGGACTCTCAGACACAACAGATTTGTATATGGGAGCTTGCTGCCATCTGTTATTTCCTATTCTTAACCACTGGTTTTAGTTCCTGGGAGAGAAAAAGGAGACAGAAATAAATTTAATTCTGTACGAAGATATATTGCATGAGGGATATTTTTCACCATGGAAAAAAATTAATAAGGTCCAATTTAAAACTGATAAATAGTCAATTCAGTATGGTAGGATTAAGGATTTTTCCTAAGGAATTTATCGAGAGTTAAGCATCTCATGAATAAATAAATTCAGCTCAGCACACTAACATATTTATTGATTCACAAGCCATTTGTTTGAGAGGTTGCCCCTGAGGAGCAGAAGGTACCCTATTATTATTGATAATATAAGAGTTACAATTATATTCAGAAATGACAAACTACATTTAAATGATGTCTCAGGGTTAGAACAAGAACCCACCAAAGCCAGGAAATTCAAAGTTAAGTGTGACACTATGTCAGACTGTGTGGTGTCAGGAAAAATGACAGTTGTGTCTTTGCATATCTTGGCTTCTGTGGTTTATATCTCAATTTTAATGGTATAGAAGTGATATCAATTCCCTTTAAATTCTTTTTTTTTTTGGTTTACTCTATCATAAATAAAAAAGAACAGTGTAGGAGTGTGAATATGGAAAGAGGTCACAACAGCTCTCCTGAGGTAATACCTGTCCATGATAGAAATTACGCTTTTGATTGGCTAAAGATCTACTTTCCAAATTGATTATTATTTATTAGTTGCACATTTGCCTGATTAAACAATTTCCTGATGTTTCTTGCAGGCAGATATAAGGACAAAATATCTGGTCAAGAACCTTACAGAGAGGACAGGCAACAGGAAAACAAAGCTCATAGGGAGATAAGCAAAATCACGAGTGTGCCTCAATATGGCACTGGCACTTTGAGCTTTTTCAAAGACAGATTTATTTTTTTCCAGTTATCCCTTTTGCTAACATCTGCTTGGGGGAAAACAATATCCACCATGCTGGTGACTCAAATGTCACGTCCATGCTCTGCCTTGAACAGCGGCTGCTGGTGCTCCTACCTCCAGTTAGCTGCTGTATAAAATCAGGGCAGCTGAGTTGGCTCATAGTGACTGTCTTCACCGAGGAGCACATACCCTCACTTGGGGGGATCTTGGGCAAAGTCTTGCATGAGACCTTTGATCTTTTCATAATCCACATCCTTGAAAGAACAGGAGGATCTCCAGCTTGTGTACTAGTTAGCTGTGCTGAACATATAATTTCCTTGCAGGTAGAAAAGGTTTAGCTAAAGCTGTTCTTTCATAGGTAGGGGAAAACCCACATTTACCTTTACTGTGCCCTAAGATACAATATATGAAGCTTAAATTGTAATTGGTAGGAATAAACTACGCTTCTAATACTCTTTATTTGTGTAGCTAATGGGTCTTCCAGGTTACTGAAACTTTTGCCCTTCTGTTTCTCAGCTCCTAGATCAAATCGGGAAACCTCAAGCTGTTTATACAGTGAATTTGTTGCAGTTTGCAGAAGACGTTGCATCTGCTCATCAATGGTATGAGAATATTTACAGATCAATGTATTCATAGAAATTACAGAGATTACTCTCTGGGTTAACTTCCAAGCAGAGAGTGAGAAATCCATCCACTTTAAGGAGAGCAGTTCAGGAATGCTGGACTATTGAAAGGCTGTCATTAAAAATGTTCAATACGTTGTTTCTCATGTATGTAACAAAACTGGCAACCTAGACCCTCTCTTTACTTATCTCAGTTCAGCAAAAGATGAAAGGTAGATGCCCATGTGAGGATCTTGTCTTTGAATGTGGGGTTTGATAATTATATTTCCCTCAAAAGTATCCCAGGAGAGGTTTGACTTAAAAAAAACCAACGGAGTACATACACATTTTGCTCACAGTGGTCAGATTTAGAGTAAGCAACTCTTCTAAGGTGTTTGCGTTAATAAAAATCCACCACAGTAACAATTAGATGTTTTCCACAGGTTGAAGAAATAAAGCCACAGATGTGATGAATTTCAGATGGTCATTAATAGTTTGAAATTGGCTAAGTTACAAAACTGCTAGAAATTCTCACCAAAAAAAAAAAAAGAAAAAGAAAATAATTGGTACAGGTGAGATCTGTTTGATCTGTTTATTGGAAGCAGTGTGGAAGATAATGTTCTTTGAAGTCAATTTTACAAATAATTCCTATTGTCCTAGACTTGGTCAGCATTTCAGCACGTGACTAATAACTAGTCTCAAGCACAGGGCCTTCTTTTTTTATCCCTGATACCCTTAGAGCAGTAATCATGCATCTTGTCAGTTGTTATAAAGACAAATGTTCTCCATTGCTGTACTGTCAGCGCATTTCAGTACAAGCAGAAGGGTAGCACAGCACACCTGTTAGATGTGTGGAATATACCATTTGTCTTGTCATAGCTGCAGAATCAGGTGTATCCTGAGATGACAGGATCTTCGGTGCAGGAAAAATCTAGGTCTGCTCTTTACATTGCCATTGACCATTCTGCTGCCACCTGTGCACCTCCTCAAGGCTCTTCAATATGTCAGGAGACAGGGAGCAAGATTCTTTCCAAAACTGCTACCTTTTACATGTGGGAAAAAAAGCTTGTCTTTTAACTTGTTACACATGATATAGAAAAACAGTGAGCTATACATTCATTATTAAATACACACAGTGTGACTTGGAGGCAGAAATTCATAATCGTGACCTTTCTTCTTTTATTACATTCAGCTTTTGAAGAAGCAGATGGGGTTTAGCTTAACTCTTAACATAAATTGCCATATGGAACAAAACACAGCTGATTATTACATTAGCACCCATTTTAATACGTTTCATCATGTTATTGCAGCTCCAGTTGTCATGCTATTCTGTTCAGTATATTCATTCAAGAAATTTAATGTTGTATCTTACAAATTGAGATCCTATTACAAACATATGGTGTTTAAATAGATTTTGCCACCTGCTTACTGTTAAAAATCTGTAAGGAAGAAATTGCCATAGTGCTAACTCCTCCCTGCTGGAAGTCAGTTTTCCAATCACAGACATTTTAAAAAAACACTAAGAAGTGAAAACTCTTGATTTGCTGCTGTAACAAAGGGTTAATTGTGCTAATTGCATTGTAATACCTGCTCAGTTTAAAGTCTTTCCCCATTGTGATTGTCTTGGGAGTCAAATTGTTTTTAAATTGGTTTGTCACTTGAATGCATTTGGAACTTTGTGATTAGGGTTGTGGAAAACGAGATAATGCCTAAGTTATATAACAGTTCCTTCCATAATCAATCACTGTCTCATTTTAGATCTACCTAAGAAGGTTCCTGCTCACATGGGAATACACCAATTGAGGTAATGGATGAGGTAAGCTAGCTGCTTGCTGGCTGTGAACATTTGCATTTCTTTCCACCAGGAAGTGCTGTGTGGAATATTTGTGGGTTTTTTTACTTCCTGGAGTCAGGCCCATGACCTTCATGAGTTATGGCACACCATGAAATGGACAATTAAAAAAACCCCAAAACCTCTCCTAAATCTTAAGAATGTTTGCTTAATCGTGTTGCTCTTGTCTGCTCTAGCAAACAAAGAAATAAGGCAGCAGACCCGATTCATTGACCACTCAAGTCGATGGACAGATTTTTATGGGCCATGCACCAGCCCTCGGTATTTGGCAATCTGCAAAATAGATGAGGAGTGTTGTTACTCATGGCAGCCTGTTCAGCTGTGCCTGGCAGAAAGTACCTACAAACATAAATCCTCTTAATTTGTTCCTTTGTTCATAGATTGGTAAAAGTATTGAAATGTATAAATTTGGTAGTGAGAAGAGATTGAGGCTACTAATAAGAATATCTAATTAATGGGTTGAGTTTTAAGGAAGTGGCTCCAATGGTAATTGGTGATCTTGGGAAAGGTAGTGGTACCTACGGTCTGTAACGACCTGAGCACCATAAATGCTGAAGATAGATGGGTAGGCCTAATAGGAATACAGTTACTCCAACAGTGTTATAGGGGCCAAGCAAAGGGCAAGTAATTCTCTAGGGAGGAAACTGATAAAAGGCATCAGAGTAGATTGATGGAAGGCACAAGAAATGGGTTAGCTGAAATTTATTGCAGACCTGGGCAGTGCTTGCTGTGGATAGAGTGGAAATATGAAAGAGAAGTGAGTGGTAGTAACAGCCAGATAGACAAAGTAGGAGCAAGTAATGGCAAAAGGAGACTGAAGAGGTGATTCAGATACTGGATGGAGAAATATGTAAACGTGGGAGCTGGGTGTACAAAGGACAAGCATGGGAGACTGGAACGTGAGAGATCAGCAGCTGAACAGGACATGGGCGGGGCACGTTCAGGAGCATGAGAGGGATGAGCAATGAAGAAGGAAGCGACAATGAACAGGGACAGTGAGTATTTCAAACAGGCTGTGGATATAGTGAGCTGTGATAGGGACAGAGGGATGAACTGAAAGCTGTAGTATCCTTAGGGTGGTGAGGTCAAGGGGTAGGAAACACTTTCTTAGGCTTGTATGCAGCTTTGGGGTGAGGGGGCTTTTGCCCACAGCTATGGGGTGCCTCATAAAAAGTCATTGCTTTAGGTAGAGACTGCTAAAAATATGGAGACTGTTGGCAGCAAAAGACAAAGCAATAGCAACACAGAGAAGTGAACTCTCTCCCCATCACATCCTCAATTCACAGCACAGTCATCCTCTTTAAACCAGCTGTGCCAGGCAGCAAACAGGAGGACTATGGAAAAATTACTGAAGCCTTTTGTATCTAAAGTATGTATCAGAGGTTCTATCAGGGCTGGAACAAAACAGGGAAGACACAGAAGCCTTATCAGGCCAATCATGTGTCCCCCTCCAGTGCATTTGTGTCCAACTGCTTCATCCCAGAAGCTCCTGGTTACCCAATGATCCTTGTTACCCAGTGATGCATGTTCATCGGGTTTCCTTTGCTGTTACCCCACAACTGAAGGACAGTCTAAAGATCTGGTCATCATCAGAATTTTGGTCTTAACTTTGAAACAACCAGATCTCTCTCTGGTTTGATCTTTCTGTGAGCAAACTATTTTAATTTTAACTATTGCAAGCAAGAGTGTGGTTTTGTTCATTTTCTTACCTGATCTGGACCTGGTTATTTTCCTTTGGCTAAGATTTTGTGTAAGTTTGTCTTGCAGTCTTCTGTTGTGCATCTGACCCTATTTATGCTATTTCTTTTCCTGTAGAAATGCTTAAATCACTACAGTAGTTGTTAATAATGAAAATACTATACACTATATGATATCATGATGATCAAATAGAATTTTACAATCAAGATAAATTATCAGAATTTTTGCAGTATTTTTTTGTCAGACTGAATACAACGCAACTTGTTAGTGAGACAGAAATGTACTGTATAAAGCTACTGTTCTGTGGCTTCTAAATGACTTTAAATCACACTGTATCCAATAATTACTAATGCTCCATTAAAGATCGGAAAGGCAATTTATTAGGAACTCCCAAAAGTCTTCTCTAAGCAGTGCAATCTGTGTTTGGTTAAAATTTTACATAAAATCAATACAAAATTATAACAACATAAATAGTTAAACTGTTCTCAGTTAATGTTATACTTGAATCTGTTCTGTTCTCTACAATTTGGAAAATGTAAGTTACAGAGGAAGGGTAGCTGAGATTTTGGGAGGGAGGATGCCATTTTTTTTGCAGTTCTGAATGCCATGTGTAATGGAAAGAGATCAATCTATTACTTCCCAGTGATGTCTTTGTAGTACTTTTTTTTTTCATCTCCTGGAGGAATCTTGAAAATGTCATCAAAATAATAGCAAGATAAAGTTTTTTACTGCTTGCTAGTTCTCACTAGCAAAATGCTTAATATCATTCCGTGGTAAGGAGTGATTTCAATTTTAATTAAGGTCCAAATCATCTCCCCTCTACACAAAAATGCGAACAGTAAAGCAGCAGGTGCTGAGATTGGGGAATAAGTGTTTCATCCCTTAAAATGAAATTGAGAACAAAAAAACCCTCCAAACAAACCACAAGTGAAAAATAAACTAAGGAAAATTACTTCCACCTCCACCTACTCTGCCAATTTATTCACTAGGATGTTATTTACCTCTGTCTAAAAGTCTTATAACCTTAAAAAAAAAAAAAAAAAAAAGTTTTCCAGCCTTGCAGGATAATTTGAGCTGTCTGATTATGAATTGAACTCATGTTCTACTTACTGAACTAAAGCAATGGATTAGTCATAGCTGGTGTCGAAAGTCGATTTTGTTTACAAAGTGGCAGTGTTGAATATATCTAAAGAAAGACTCCCAAAAGTCACATTTGTACCATAAGCAAATATTTCAAACCTCAAGCTATAAACATACACATAAACTCTCTTTCTCTTCTTGGCAAGTAATGTAAAAGAAATCACCTCAAAATTCAGTTCAGAGCACTACTGCTAAGAGGGATGTAATGATTGCACAAGACAGAGCAGAGGCAGAGGTAAGTGGTCTGTTGATTCCTATTATACTGTCAAGAATAAAGGAGGGGTGTTTTGTACCTGATTTGGAAGGGCATAAGCAGCAAAGTATTTGCAAGGATTTAAATAGTGTCCCATATCACATTTATCCCATTTGTTTATCTATCTGGGCTTTTGAAAGCCTCCGCTGTCTGGACTTTAAGAAACCCAGGCAAAAGAACTTCCATTCTTTAGGGCTTTTTATCGCATCCAAAGGCAAAGCAATGTGTGACTTTGCTCCACATGAAATTTCCATAACTCTGTTCATGTGAAGAACTTCTTTTGCCCATCGGTACTCTAGACACCATGGAGATGTACAATTTTGTGGCAAGTGAAGTATATGCTGTCTGGCAAAAAAGATGATTTTCTGGTAGAGCAGACTGAAAGCCATGGTGCAACGAACTTGCTTGGCTTACCACAGATTAACCTTAGGAAGAAAGATCTATATTTAGTGTTTATGAAAAAATCAACAGTCTTTTCCTACCTGAACATCCTATAGACATAAAAACTCATTTATGATGAGGGTATGTGTGGATCTTATCAACCAGCAGTTAATGATAAAAGCAAATCTTATAAACAGGCAGACTTTAAATAACACATTAAAGCTTATCACTGATGATATCTTTAATTATAGTAAAGCAAACTGTAAGACAGTCTAATGGGAAATACAAATTACTTGTTAAAATTATTAACAGAGTTAATGTGCTTACATTTGTTTATGTGTACAGGAATCATTTCAAATATTTGACTGCAATGACAATATGTGTAAAGATCAATTAAAAGTCAGGAAGATGAGATATTGGATTTTCAGACCTTAATAGGATTTCATCTGCACTTGTTATATTATGTTATCCACTTATAATTGAGCTTCCATCATATCATAGAATCTGTCACTTCACCAATTTATATTTCTAACCTCTAACGAAACTTCTATTTGCTAAGGAGAATTTTGAAACCCAGGATCCTGGTGGAACTGTCTGGTACATGCATTAATCTGCCCCACTTGGAGATTGGGGTTTCAGGCTATCAACACAAAACCCAGCTGGAGCAGTGGCAATGCCTAGGCACTCGCCTACTTCACAAGCATCACTGCCATCATAAATTAATCTAACAATTACCTTAGGTGGAATAAAAGGCCGGTTTACATATAACAAACAAGGTAAATTGGTAAGATGAAAATTGCCAGGCGTCTGTCTAATATTAGTTTATTAAATTCAACAGAATGAAAATAACCACCATAAATGCAACAAAAATAGTTTTGTTTACTTGTCTGCTGAGTCAGTCCTGTCCCAGCTGAGGTTTTATCAATAGAATGGGTCTGTGATAATCCATCAGCCTCACTTTCGGCGGCCAGTTGGAGTTGCTCAAACTCCCTGGTGCTTTCTAGCTGTATGACGTTGATGGGCATCCCCTACAAGCCATGGCCAGGGCCTCACTTCATCCTGCCCTGTCTATCCTTTGTATTGGCTGACGAGATGCAGTCACTCCAGTGGAGTGATCTGTTGGCACTTGGACTGGTAAGTGTGAATGCTAGGATGAACACAAACTCAAAAATAGTGTAAATCCAGGGTCTTCCGTTGTTCTCAGACTGAAGCTATTGTAAACAACAGTGTTTACTCTAAACAAATATCCTTGTAACTTAGCTTATGTTTTCTTCTACTTTCTATGCAGTATTCCAAGACAGTAATTTGTGTATAAAGTGGACGTTAGCCAAGGTATTTCTATAGAGAGCTAGCATTTTAGCTGTATTTTACTGTAACAGCAAGTTTAACCTTGAAACTAACAGATGTTGCTTTGAAACGATCTGATGTAAGGTAGTCTGTCAAGCCAAGCTTAGATGATAATGAAGGGAAAAATACCAGACGTAGAGGATATACTGATGCTGTGTTGAAATCACCTACCTCCATTAAATTTTCTGGCCAAACAATATATATATACATATATATATTGTAAAGTTTTTAGAAAGCAGAAGAATTTAAGTTTCTCCTGACATCAATCTGATCCTTATTTAAGTTCTCCACTACTAGAGACTGTCTCAATTGATTACACCTGGGACATTAAGTAATGTGTTACAAAGATACCACATTGTACGCTGTCTTCTCCGATGTTTTCTACGGTTGCTTAAAGTAAAGAAGTATTCTCAGAGAAAAAAAAAAACAACAAAAAAAACCCCAAAAAATCCCGAAAAAAACCCCACAGGAATAGGGAAATAAAAGGAAAGAATACGAAAAAATACACGTCAAGTTCTCTGGCGATATAAACTGGTATTGCCCTTAGCCTAGCCTCAGGTTTATTTACCTAGCCAAATACTGTTGCTGAGATGATTTTTAATGACATGAGAAAAGACTGAATAGAAATAGACTCCAAAATAAGCCAAAGCATATACAATTAAAACTACAACAACTTTTAGGAAAACAAGTCTGCCAGCATGGGATGTCCATACTAACTTGCAAGTGTTCCCTGTGGTGCCCTGATCACAAGCTGTGCTGCTGTTCTCCAGCTGATCAATAACCCCATTTTAAACATTAAACATACAACAGCGAATGTTTTTGTATGAGTGTAGGCACCCACGGCTGCAAGGAACGGTTGTATTCGTGCTCATCCCACCGCAAAGAAGGTCAGTGAGGGCTCTGAAAAACAGCAGGAACATCCAAGACCACCAGGCAGCCTATTAGGCCTGTCATCTCTGAAATATTTGGGTCCCCATTCCCAGGTGAGTGTCCTGAGCACCACAGTTGTTCTGCGGGGTTAACGACTCATCTTCCAGTCCTGTTTGGCTCCCCCATCCAGAACGAGCACCCTGCAGCAGGCAAGGTCAGGCATTGCCCACTGCCTCACCCCACAGTGCTCCCTGGCTGGATATCTAGGTCAGAGACCCTTGTGCCAGGGATCACTGTTTTGGCATCTCACAGTCCCCCATGTAGGCAGGCTTACATTGCTCCCTTCATTGTCCACTGAATTTTTCAGGCAACCAGCCTCATTATGCCAACTGCAACAGTTTCAGGTACTGAATTTTCCTCAGGCACCAAATGGAGTTCATCTTTCAAGCACAGGGCTCTGATTTTCCCTAGGCAGTACAAAACACCTACTCTATTTCTTTTGTTGGTTTCACCCTACTTAATTTAATTGCTTTGGAAATGCCAAGCTATGTATCTGCATCTATTTCCACAAGAATGTGTTATTCAAAAACCTTCTTCTTATTAATTTTGCACTGAAATTTCCTGATTTGGTGTGCTCTGGTTTTTGGACTTAGTGGGTTTTTTTTGATAAAGCATTTTGAATAGAGCTATTTAGATTTTTAGAAAAAAAAATCTTCACCCTTTGCAGGATTAGGTTGTGGGTGATGATCGAATACCCATCTTATGCAGCATGGGGCTCACTGTGGCAATTGCTCCTGCACTGCTCTGAATGCTAAAAATGATCATGTGAGGGAATCAGCTTTACGCAGATCTGAATTGTCGCGCGTGTAGTCATAAGTTAGAGTTGCCTCAGAATGTACAAAGTGTGGAACGTACCGAGCCAATAGGCTGAAATTTGTAGTTTCCCCCTTAAAAACAAGGAGCTGCTTTCATTATTTCATTTGCTGTCTTGTTACTACGGCAACACTTATATGAATAATTCATTCCTTCTTCAACTTTATCTTAACAAAGTCAAAGACTGCATCCTAAATATCAAAGCAGACCAAACTCTTTCTTTTTTTTCTTCCACTTTCCCAGCTAAAATGGCATTGCTATCCTTTGTTATTATTATACTTGAGACAAGTATTATTCTCAGTTATTATTGGTCATGGCCTGAAATTATTAAGCATTCAGTCCTTTCCATGACGCTTGCACTTAGAGATTATTTTAATCTATTCTTTTTGTTAATTGATCTTCCTAAACCAAAACATTTTTTAAAAATGTGTTATGTGTGATATTAGCCTTTAAAAACCCTATAATTTCTTAGTTATTTTCCCCTTGCTGATATTTGCTAATTTAATGAGAAATTGTAGCCAGACATGGTTGAAAGCCCCACTTTGACTATGAAATGCATGCTTGCACCTGCAGTGAAACTGCTGAAAGTGTCTGCATTTGATCACACCAAGCTGACCAAGAGAGATGCATTACAAAGTTCCAGGTACCATAGAAAGTGAGACCTGGACAGTAGCTAAAGGAAAAACAAGCAAAGAGTCTGGCACAGGACCTGGCAGCATGGCAGGCATCAGAGGGGCAAAAGACTCAATGAAAAGCAGGAGAGATTCCCCCCTGGCACCAGACCCTGGGAGACCACCGTGGTGGGACAACAGCAGTCACAGAAACCCAGAATCCTGGTTACCCCCTTGGGCTGCACTTCAACAACATCCTAAATTTTCCGTTGATTTTCATTTACTGACAGTTTTCACCAGAAAACTCTCAGGATTGCTAGGAGGGCTTTTGCCCTCTGCTAAAAGATTTCAAAGCCACTTATACCTACAGTCAGAGGAGAAAGATGAACTCTTCAGATTTCATTTTGCAAAATATTTTTACTGTTGAAGAGATGTGGAGTTGTTTCAAAGATTACTTTTTTTGAGTGATTTCCAGTGTCTCAAAAATTTTGTTCTAATTTAGTAGATCTTTGAAAAGAAGCAATTCACTTGATGACTCTTCAGCTGCTTCACTTTTCATCTCATTTCCTCTGCATATAGCCTGATATTTATTGACTTAAAATTATACACAAAAAAAATTATTTGCAGAATTTTCCTAGAGTTGTAAATGAGAAAGCCTGTCAATACTTTTCATAATCTAGAAAAAAGCTGCTTAGGGATAGCTGACATTTTACAAAATCAAAGCAACTGTTCTGCTATATTTTTAAAGATTTGGACAACTCCTGAAAAGAAAAATGGGAAAAGTGCTCCTGGTTCTGGGTGAATACAGATTTTTTTTAAATTATATTCTCAGTCAATTTTCTATGTAATATGAATGATCAGCAAGCAGAGTTGTCTGATTTTTGTCATATTTATTAATGATGTACAATACTAGCATGGTACCCTGTGCAAATTATAAGCTGATTAGTTTTCAGCCATGTCAGCTAGTACTTTGATCCTATCCGAATTGATATGCTAAGCAAGGAGAAAGTAAATCATTGCTTAGGTGGAAAGCCTATATTGATACTACATGCTTCTTAGCAAGGCAGGAGAGGAACAAAATATAGCTCATCCAGGCTGTCTCTCATGCTTGAGCTGTCCCAGCCAGAGCTGGCTCAGGTACACTGAGCACTGTTAGCCTGTGCTGCATAAGAGTATAGAAGAAATACCTCTGTGCTGCAGAAAACAGAGTTGGGTATTTGGTAGGTGTGGACTGAGCCATTACCAAGTCCAAATGGCAGCAGAGGTTGCGCTGCTGGAAATACTCCGGTTTAACTGGGCCAGGATGCTGAGGGTCTCCTCACCTATGTGCACTGCAGACAGCTTCATCTTTATGTCTCTGGCTACTAATCCTGATGGCTTTGCCAAACCTCAGTTTGTGACTGGTTTGCTGCTTGCAGGTCCCCCTGTAGCCAAGCCCCCAACTTCTTAAAATTAATGTGCATGACTGCATGCCGTTAAATAGTTGTAAGATTTCACCCTCAAAAGGTCATGTTTTATCAGTAGGCAGGGCACTTCTCTTGACAGCTTGAATTAGGCAATGTGTGTATGCACATCTGGGCATGCATATGTCTATGATGAAGTGCTGGGAGCAAGATATAATCGTAACATTGGGCAAGGGTTCAGAAACCTAGTCTCTCTCCATTAGGTCAAAGCAGGACTGTCCTTTAATGTAGCATGATAGAAGTGTGACAAAGACAACTAGATTAAGAATCAGAACTTGAAGCTAACTACTATAATTCAATAGTTATTTGAATTATAATACTGTGAAGATATATACCACATTGTGTGACAGAAAAGAGAAAGGCTTTCATAATTTCTGTTTAACAACTGCAACACATCCTGTAATTTAACTCTTCTCATTATGGCTTTTATTTCAATGCACTGTACAATATTTTGCTGTGAGATCTGTTTATCCATATGTATGAAATAAGGTGATTGCTTTACAAATATCTCATTCTGGCCGCATCCTGCAAATCATTGTGCAGGGAGGAAAGAAAGAGGGAGCAGACACGTTGCATGGGAAATGATGGTAGAGCATAACCTTTTAGAGCATCTTGTCACAGTAGCACAGTTAAGATCATACTGATTGTAAAACTCACTGCCATGTAGGAATGATGCTGGCATTGCAAACAATGGGAAATGAAACTTTCCATTATTAGATAAATGGTTTTATTATTCTTAAATGCTTTGTGGAAAGCAAACAGACATTTTGTCTGGGTGGGAAAGGAAGGCAACAGAAAACACATCGCGTTTTCATTGTCAGATGAGACCACCATGTTTATTTCTCTTATTTTATGTGTCACAGTTTCAGTCTGCTGGTACTTTCTCTGCTCAGAGGGAAGACCCAAAATGAATCTGATCTTGACTGACACCAAGTATGAAAGCCCTTGATATATTTCTTTGCTCTATTGGGTTCCTATAGTGAATAACATTTTCTTTTTCAGTCATCCATGTTATAAACAAGATTCCAATTTGGTGAAGTCACCTACTCAGAAATCCATATAGGCATGGACTTTAATCAACAGGATTTGAAGTGGGCTTTAAAATAAGTCTTTAATAGTGTAGTCCTAGAGAGCGATGTAAATGGACTTAAGTATATACTTAAATGTATTCCTGTGCTAAAAATATAATTCACATGAGAAATCTCTGAGGAAACTGGTAAGCTTTCAGCTGCAGTTATATCCTCTGTAAAATGGAAGTAATTGTACCGATAGCATGAGTCTTTTGGGAAATTCGTGATACAATGTTGAAAACAGCTTGCACACAGCAGCCTCCTGAGGGACATGATTCCCTTTACTTTCAGAGTGAACGATGTGCTCCCGAGGGCCGACAACATTATGGGTTGCATGTGAGAGTATGAACACCTATGACATAGGAGTGAGGCACAACGCAAGAGATGTTGGCGTTGAGAAGGATCAGAAAAAAGGTATGAAATTTTGTCTGTGGTGGTCCCAGAGCTGCTCTCCATGACATTTTTAGCCACAACTGCCTTCCAAGCCTCCTTATCGGAAAGTACTCCTGCAGATAGGCAAGAGAGAAACCAACTTTGCCTTTTGCTTGCTCTTTCTAGTGCCTGGCTGTTGAGGCTTGGCTTATTCACTGAGAAGTGCTGGTTGAGGAAGTGGGGAAGTAACGGCGGTGTAATTACAAATTTCCTACTCTGTGGGAACTTGGCGTGTTACTTCCCCAAAAGATGGGAATCCATCTCATCTGCAGCAGCTGAAGCAGGAAGTCTCTATTGGAGGGATTCAGTCTCCTGGTTCCTGGAAGCCATATGCACCAGTGGGATCAGGCAGAGACGCAGTGGATGTCGAAATGAGCCGTTATATCAACTGCTGCCAAGTAGGGTATTGCTTGCCTGGAAGCCACATAATCTGTGAAGAAATTCACAGATTTAAAGTTTTGCTGATAGATCTTCATAGTAACTTTTAAATTTAATTTTCAAGTTAAATCTTGAGTCTGAATTTTGTGATTATTGTTTAGGAGCCAGTTAGTATCTCAGATACTGTATTTTTCACAAAAATGGAGCATCTAAGTTCAAATACGGTGTCAGAGGGACCTAAATGGGATGTTTGTGGGATAGGCTTGTAGAAGCACTGGCCTTCAGTATATGCATATGAAGACAGGGGAAAAAAATTGTACTTTTCCAGACAATTTCCACATCATTTCCCTTTCCACCATGACCATGCTGATCCCGTCACTTAATCTTCAGTATCATAAACAAGTCATAATATATTAGTGAAAGCAGTTGCGAAGAGTTCATATAGCTGACAAGAATCCTGAGAAATTGGTTATACAGCACTGATCTCCCAGGAGGCCTTAAATAACAATCTAAAATGTATGGGACAGTGATCACTGGGTTTGTAACTGCCATTTCAGTTTGATATTTTGCAATTTATAGTTTCTTGATAAATTGGAATCCATTCAGCTGGTTCACATTATGTGGAACTATGGAACTGTCTATGTTACACTGAACGATTAAAGTGAGATGCAAATGACTTGGAGGTGTCTAATGACTTTCCTTAGCAAATTAATGTAGATCTGAAATTATCTCTGCCCAATTAGAAGGAATCAGATACTACAAAACACCAACAAACAGACAAAGCATTAGTTCAGGGTGTCTCTCCACTCCAACATGGCATTCCAGCCCCTATTTTCAGGATTTCCCACTTGACTGTTAGAAACTATTGCCTTAGGCTAAAACTTGTATTTGTAAAACACGGTTTCAGGCTGATGATATATTATTTTCCAGTCACATTTTTAACATTGCAGAAGGGGGTGGAGTTGAAAATCAAGTTGTCATTCAATTTGTAATGCTCTGGGAGTATAAAGAGGAATATTTGCAGTTTGAAATGTACTTTTCCCTCCTAATTAGTTTCTGGATGTTGGTAACAATCTGGTTTTTCTGTTAAAGAATTCCACTGGTTGTACAAGAAGACATACCATGAAACATTTGCAAAATATTTTGGAAAGTTATGCTTTTCAAGCCAGCGTCTTTGGACCCCTAAGATCAAACAGGGATTGGTGCCTTGGGAAAATTTTGCTAAAAACATAAATGTTGACAGAGTTGCTTTGTTTGAAAATCAATCTCCTACATGTGAGTGATAATTTTCTTTCAAAGTGAAATACTTATGGATTTTGTGTGTTCAATATATAAGCTTTTGCAGAATGTAACTGGTGATCTGCCATCATCAAGGTTTTCCAGAGTTCCTCTCTTCAAAAAGGACTCATTTGCTGGTGTGCTATGTAAAAGGGACTGCAACACTCAACACTGTAAGACTGACTTTTAGGTGTGGACAAAACTCACCCAGCAACTGGCACTCTGTTGGTCATCATTTACAGCAGAGCAATATCTAGCATAGATTTTTCTGTGTGTTATTTTGAGTTTGGATCATTTCAGCAGTCTGTTTTACAACCTGACTGCACAAAGAGAGATGCCAGGACAGCCCTGGACCAGGGCTGGGAGGGCTGGCTCCCCTCCTGGGAGCAGAGGGAGGTTAGAAGGAGGTCTGCTGCCTTCAGACCACGGTACCTGGCTAGAGCTAAGCTGAAGCACCTTCGCTTCCCCAAACCATGTACTGCCAGATCTTCAGCACCATCCATTCTGTTCTACAGGTCTGGTCCCATGCTACAACTTGGTAATTGTAGGTGTGGCCAACAGAAAGTTTTGGCTGCTGTTATTGAGAAAAAGAGTGAAAATACTGAAAAACTGTCATCTTTTCAAAGCAAGTAGTGTGCCACCCAGTTGAAGTATCCAGCTGGTCTTACCAGGATGCCACTACCCATGAAGCTCTAAATGATTAAAAGCAATGCCTTTGGTGAGTGTTTTGCTCATTTAGATATGTACTAATTAGAAACCTCTTTTCTCCTCTTCTGTAATGATTCCTTTGCTTTCCAGTAGCCTCTTTATCTGGCAGTGCATTCTTGTCTAGCACCACTCAGAGACAGGATACAGGACTCAGGACAGATGTAAAAGACAGACATCACTGGCGGGGCTTTCACATGAAGTGGAAGTTGGGGTCAAGGCCATTTCTCTTCTTCCTGTTTCATCCTCTCCCCAGTGTGAAGGAGGTCACTCCCCCTTCATCTTCTCCATAAAATTCATGTCTCTGCAGGCTTTTAATCTTACCAGTCCTCAACCAACTCTCTTCCAGGCTGAGGAATTCTTATCTATTCTTCTCTTCTTGAAAGGATGCCATAGCCTGGCTCTGTTTTCTTCTTCTTCCTCATGTTAGCCAGTTCTCTCACATTGCTTCTGAGGTGACTAAAATCTCAAACTGTCATAAAAATGTGTGTGCGCCCTGAATTCCTAAATTACATAAGGTCTTTACTGTTTTTCTCTGATAACTTTTGCAATAACTCTGAATACCTGATTTGCCTTTTTTACCCATCACTGTTCTGAGATGCCTACAAATCCATTATCTCTTTCTGAGTGATAATTACTATGTTAGAGCTCATCCTTGTACCTGTATAATTTGCTCTGCTTCGTATTTATTACGATAGAATATCATTTACCATTTTATCACTCAGCCACGTAACATCAGTAGGTCCTTCTGCAATTATTCACAATCAACTATAATCTGCAAATGCGGTCAGCTCGTTCCCATTTATAGCTCAGTTCTAAATATGCTGAAGAGCACAGGTGCATCTGGGACCTCACTGGGCACCTGTACTTACCTTGTAGCACTTTGTTTCCTAGTACTAACTTTACCTTTTAATCTCAGATAATCACTTGCAGAAATTTAAACTGATTTCATATTGAAATGATTATAGCTCCTTACTTCCTGTCTGGAAGATTGAATCTGGGACTTCTTGTGTTTTTCTGAATTCCTCTCTAGGTTTTCTAGTGGTCGTTTGAAGTTCTGATACTTGTTTGGGATTTCTTTATGATTCTGCAGAGCTACGTTTTCATAAAGAAACAAAAAACTGTGTTTGCACTTTTGTGATGCAATGTATAGGTATAGTTTTTACTTGGTTTCTAATATTACTGTAGTTATTATAAGTGGTTCCATGATTTGCAGATAGTCCAGCAGCCTCTTTATTGTAGATCCTCCTAGGTCTAATAAGGATTGCCCTTACTAGTCTTTCAGTGGGATCACTGGTTAAGACCTCCTTCTGCACAGCTGTTTATCTTTGCAAACCTTGTGGGAGATTAAAAACCTCCTCTTTTTGCCTTTATCAGATTTGGTTGAAACTGAGTTCAAAAGTTGCATGGGACAGACAGACACACAGACATGTCCATGCAATATGACAGCATGAGCCCTTCCCTTAGGCAGCTAGGCGGAAAGCAGAGGATGTACTCTGAATTTTCCTGTAGTCTTGTGTGCTCACTCCATTGCCATGCATCTGGCTTCTTTGTAGTCTTTGTCAGAAATCTGACATCTCTGGGTATGCAAAATGCATACTTCAATAAAAGACAAAAACCACATTGCTATATATATAAGCATATAATAACAGTGATAGGTTCATTGTTTTGTGAGCTTCCGAAAGTATTTCCATAGTGTCAACTAATGTTGAGTGGAATAATGTGAATTTAAGCAAAAGCAGTTTCCATGGTTACAGTGGAGGTTTTCTAAATATAGCAGATGATGTAATCAGTTGCAGGGACTAGATACGAGATTGCTGCGTATTTCAGTAAGAAGTTCCTTCTCTGGAGATAGCTGTGAGAAAGTGTCTATATTACTTGAGGATACTATTTTTCAAATTATTTCTGTTGTCCCATGATTTTCTGCTCCTCAGAGCTTTTCCATTTTTCCATTTACAGGCTGGTAGCTTCTTTATAGTTATTATAAATCATATACACCAGATCACTTTAATGCTTTTACAGAATTCTTAACACCAAATGTAACATTCCAGAAAAGTTTTCGCATCTGGGCAGAGGAAGATTATAGGTTTTGTAATCTCTTCTACCCCATATATTAAAACCCTGTTATCAGCATCTGTCATATCTGTCTATCCATCTTATCTGTGTATATGTCCATTTATCTTTGCTCCCATTGCTGTCATGTCTGCAGTGCCCTCTGATCTGATTTTATCCAGAGAGAAAAGAATGGCTTAATGATCTGAACACATCTCCTTTTCCAAGATGTGTAATAAAATATTCCCCTTCCTCACCCCCAGCTGAGCAATTATTTCCCAATGGAACAAATTTCACTCTGTGAAATTTGGACTAACTACTTAGCACACAATACACAAGGATGAGTAAATAGGTTGGATGAAAATTTGCTGTCACCAAGGGGGAAGAGGGGGCAGGAGAAAACATTTAGGGAATTTATTCACAGTTGTTTGTCCAGCTCTCCTTTGTATCACCTTTCTGGCCCTACTGAGTTCTGTTGAAATTCTGTTTTCTCTCTGAGCAGCGTAGTTCATAAAAAGTGGTAAGGGAAAATAAGTAAGTCACTTACTCCAGACAGCCCAGCTTTCTTCTACCGCAAGCTTTTTAGTATATATGTATACTATATATATAGATAGTATTTTTGTCTTAATATTTTTTTATATTCAATCATTCCTGTCCTAATCAAGATTTCCTTTCCATTCCCACTGTTTCTTTTACTGTTCTACTCAGTCTCAACCTTAACTGATTTTAAAAATGACACACTGCATTTCAGGTGTGCTAAAAAATATATGTAGTAGGTTAGATAAACTGGAAAAAATATCCTTCTCAGAAAGTATTGTTGTACTCTGAGTCAGGGTTTCCACTGGTCAACAATTACTTGTCTTCTCAGAGCAGAGTGTTGCAAATACGCCGCGTTTCCAGTATCAAGCAGAAAGAGCATTCCTGTTTTCCACAAACAAAGAGTGCCAACATATGTAAGATGCTGCATTAACAGCTAGAGGCTAAAAATCATGCATCCGATTGCATTTTCACCCCTTCCAATAAAACTGTTATTAATCTTAGTTCCTAAACGATTTTTTTTCTGGTGCAGATAGCCTGAAGATGATGATGTGACAGTGACGAAAGACTGCAATAAAGGGCAGCTGAAACTTTTTGGGGAGAGGTTTCTACCTTCACAAGGCAACAGTCATTGGCAGTATTCAACAAACAGAAATGAATTTTATTTTCAAAGTATGAACGTTCACAGAATTACAGAAATTGTGGAAGAAAAAGATATATTGGGTCATATTTTCCATACTGGAGGCTGTGGCAGATTTGTCCATGCTTTACGAAGTACTTTCTGAGTCGAGGTTTAAGGTCTCAGGAGATAGGGCTTAATGACTTACTGTGAAAAACTGTTCTCCTATATAGCAAGTTTCATTACCAAAGCTTGAGTTTATATTTAGCTGTGAATGTATCGTTTCTGAAAAGATGATCTTACTACTGCTCCTGCTTTTACCTGTAATACCACTTTAACCAATTCCCTTCCATCCTTAGTGTTCAGGTGTTTCTGGTACTTCTGGATAGTTCGTGTATCCTCACACTCATATTTGGTGCTTGGCCAACCTAGTCATATTTAGGTTTCTCACCTTTCCAAAAGACCCTTTGATTGTCAATTAACCTTCCTTGGCAAAGGATTCTTCTTCCAGATAGGTTATTGATGCAGTTAGTGAGATTTTACCCAAGAGTAAAATTGTTTCTACAGTAGAGTTAAGCATGGTGAAGGCTGCAGCCAGCTGTATCCCTGACTGGAAGTTGACAGTAGTATATTTGAAGGGAATAAAATGTAAAAAGTATCTGAATATGGTAAATGTTAATTAAACAAGCTCACCGGGTAAAACCCTAATCCCACCGAAGCCAAAGACAAACTGCAACTGGCCATGATAGCTCTTTGTACTTGTAATCAAAGCAGAGCTGCCCCTGAAAACTCCTTTTTTTTTCAACAAAACCGTTCAATCAATTCCAAATTCAGGCTGTTAGTTGGGTACCTGTGTCCTGATCCTGCCTCTCTGTAGGTGTCAAAATGCCTGATTTGGTATTTGACATCCTGGAAGGAGGGGAAGATGAACAGGGTGGATGCAGAATTGTCAAAGGCTGTCTTCCTTGATGGAACAGTCTTCCTCCAGCAACTGCCCAGCTGCCCTAGAAAACTCCAATGCAAACCACTGAGTTCCAATCCCTTTACTTCCCCCAGGAGGTTTTCCTTCCCGCTCCTGCAGCTGTGTCAATTCAGCAGTTTAGGTTGTTCAACTCTGAAGGGACAGAAAGAATTCCTGTATTTTTTTACGTATTGTGGTGGGATTCTTTTTCAGTTTTATCTACCAGGCAAAATTAACAACTCCAGTGTAGGTTAACTCCCTTAGCTCTCTTACAGAGCATGTGTTTGATTCAAAACCAGTGGGACTCATTTAGTGACTTGTAACCTAACAGTGATTTCTCTAAAACTCACCTATGGCTCCCACATGTGGAGTTCTGCCATTAATTTCGGTAGGGTAATCATGCACCCTCCTGTGTGTAAGTTGGATGCATTCTGCTCTCATTCTAGAGTCTATGCAGAGAAGGTAATCAGAGTCATCATGTAAATCTGTACTAGAAGATGGCCCAAGAATCCTTTAAATGAATTGGTTATATGAGAATTAGGTGGGGGTGAAATTGGGTACCTGGCCTTTTCTGCCCAGCTAGCACATTTGTACAACAGCCAGCAAGGAGTTTGGGAATGTATTATCAGCCTTTGGAAGGAAGATGAGAAACAGAACATCCTTCCCATCCAATCTTTCAATGTTTCAGAGGCTCAGGACAAGGTGAGAGATACATGGTTTAGGCAGCAAGTTTATTACTTTTCCTCATCATCATTAAGCAATCCAGGAAAGGCTCTACAGTATAGGTCAGCCATCTTCCTTCATTAATTTCATCCCATTTGAGGGCTGCTGCATCCAGTCTTCAGGCATCACGCCAGCCCGTTGTCAGTATCCCATTTTCCTCCCTTCATGAGAGAGGTGGCTTTATTTTTGTTCTGAAAGCAGAAAAGAGTTTCATGTCAGGCAGGAGTCCACCTGTGGTGAGACAGAGGAAAAAGGAAGGAAGGGAAATGCATGTTATGCTTGGGAGAAATTCATTAAATAACATTGATCAGAGATTTGCACCTGAGACAAGGACAGTGCAAGGCCATGGCACTTAAAGACACGAAGAACCTTCCAAAAAGGCCCCAGCCTTATCCTCCTGCTATGCACAGCAGTAGTTTGGGGTCTCACCAAGCAGCGGGGATAGTCCTTTGCTCAGTGTGCCCCCTGAGTCCGCAGCTGCACAGGGTCTCCATCAGCAAAATGTCAACATAGACCTCAACTGCCCACAAGCCATTAACTTAACACTGGTTTCCTGCTACCACATGTAACCTGGCTGCTGGGAGGCTTCAGAGCACAATAGTGACCCCCTCGTCTATGAAGATGAGTGTATCAAAGCCCTCCAAACTGCTCTGTATCCTCTCAAATTCCAGAGCCAGAGGCTGCTACAGGTCCATAGAACTACTTATCCCCCTGGCACAAAGCATCTTCCTAATATAGAGGGAATGAACTCGACTACTACCTATGAGCAAGAGCTGTGAGAAATATCCCTTGGAAGCATGCTTTCCATTTCCTGCAGATCAGGGACTGAATGTATATGAAGGCAGTGGCGTGTGTGAAGACGAGTGTGCTGAGAGGCTTTAGTTTGCCTCTGATCTTATGCAACCTGTCTATTTGCAGTTCTACCCTAAGCCTCCTGATGGTACCCTTGCATGCAGGTGAATTTCAAGTTCTGAGTATCATAACCCTCTTCTACAAGCCTCTGTCAATCATTTCCTACAGCTACTCTACACAAACCCAAGCTCTGACTCTCATAAAAGTGACCTATAGCTGCAGCCTCCCTCTCCTTCTCTTATTTCCCCATCTGCTGTGAAACCCAAGAGGTTAGGACTTGGGCTAGAGGGCATTTTTCTATTGACAGCAAAGCCTGTGTTACCACTTTGGAAGTCCCAGTTGATATACTTCTGGTTCTGGCACATCTAATAAAATACCAAATACAATGTTGATGATCAAGATGGGGGCCAGACAAATAGAAGTGGAGGGTAGATCATAAAAGGTATGGGTCTTGTTCAACCTCCTTGTTCTTCAAGATGTACAGGGTGTGAGCTCAAAGGAAATGCAAAGTTTTTTCATGACTGGGTGTCCACCTGTATCTGGCAGGCAAGTGGTGAGACAGAAAGCAACCTTCCCATGTGTTACTGGAAGCTGAGCACCCCAAACCAGTGCTCTTCTGTCATCTAGGGTGAATGGAGTACACACTGGAGCTATTCCAGTTGTCCTCTGGACCAGGGCTGTGGAGAAAAGAGATGCCAGAAAGCTGGATGAGACCTTCTTCAAAAGGAAAATAATGGAAAGGGTACTTCATGGAAAACAAAAGTTTTCCAGAGGAGGAGATGGAGTGGAAAATTCAAAGCTGTTCTACTGGTTTTACCCGTCAACTTTTTTCTGCTGTTTCATCTGTGGGTTATTTTATTTTTCTGCAGGCACTTTGTTGTTTCTGAGTCCTTAAAGCCTATCTCTCGTTCTGCTGTGTGAAGCATCAGGGATGCATGGCAAGTTGATTATTCTTATGAAGCAGCTACCATAACATTGAGATTCAGGCATTTTCTTTATCATTAGCCTAACAAAGCATATAGAGTTGTAGCTAACTGGAAAGATACAGTATATTATTATTGTTATTATTTCTATTTTTGAAAACCAGAACATCATGGTGTGGGGAGGGGTTGGGCTGCATGAGTGCGTACACAGACAGTCATTTAATCTGAAATGGAGAGCAAAATGTAATTGGTAGGCTTAGACTCATTAGTATGCTGCAGCCTGGATCTATGATTCCTATTAGAAAAAATATTAAAGAGCCACTGTTCAGGGAATTGAAGGTGGCACAAACAATTTAGTGGAGTTTTTCATCAATATCTTTCAGAGGGGTTGCACCTTTTTGACTTTTAAGACTAGAATGCAGTATTTAAGGAGAATGCGGTCCATCAGCTGTACTTGCAACATAGCACATCATCCTCTGAAATACAAATCTTTTGAAAACAGAATAATTTCTTTGTTAGTCCTCGGTCTGTATCCTTGGGCTGGAATAGTTATTTGAGCTTTTGTTTTTTATGTGGCTTATGTGCACCAAAGTAAAACACAAACAAAACAAAAAGCCAAAGGGAAAATGTCATTCACATTCTTACGATCAGACAGAAAGAAAAAAAAAACATAAAAAATCAGGATGTGTATGTTTCTTTTACACACTTCTAATTAGAAAATAGGGTGAATGATAGTCTTTTCTTTAAAACTGTGGTGCAAAGAAAACTTCAAGACTTCAGAAAAAAATTAATCTCTTTTATTTATAAAAAGATTAAGTATTTAAAATAATTTAATTACATATTATTTATTGTCAATAGTTCAATTTTTAATTGTGACTGAGTTAAATTACATTTGTTGCCAGACTTAATGATGAGCCTCTTAACATAAATCATTTTTACAGTGTGCTAGAAATGATCATAAACTCCCTGTTCTAGTGAGGAAAAAAAGTCTATACAAAACTTTACTTATACAACAGGGACATATAAGGTACTTGAGCACTTCATTGAACTGGTGTTATAAGGTGAGTTTGGTTTAATATACCAAGGTAGGACTTAAAAGAAAACAAATGAAAAAATTCTATATTATGTCCCCAAACATTGAATGTACTCATGCCAAAACTCAAAGTTCAGAAGCTCTAAAAGAATGGCATAGTTTCATCCCTATTAACAATTTACATGTTTTAGTAATAAGGGTGTTCTGGAAGAAACCCCTTCCAGTTTTCCAAAGCTGTCACACATGCAGTTGCTAAAATTTGATTTAGAAGCTCTTGCACATGCAAAGACTAAAGAATCACCTTAATTCCTTTCTAATACAGAGATGCCAGCAGAGACATTTTAATGTATTACACTTAATCACAATATTGTAATCCATTCATCCAGAAATTCATTAATCATAATTCATGCTGAAAGAAAGCATATTAAAATATAGTGATAGCGTGCAAGTAGATCTGTGTTCACAGCAGTGTTATTTAAACAACTGTATACACTCGTATTTATGCAATTAACCTGCAGTAATAATCTTTGTTACTACTATTATACATACCTCATCTGGAAGATGACCTAAGCTGACAGCATAAATATCGCTGAATTAAAGGTTTTACCTCAGCTGGTACATTATTTTTCCCCTGTAAATTGAACAGGCAACTTTTGAGGACCCCTGAGCTCTTCATGTTTAGGCAGAGTTTTGGTCTCACTCATTTCATACTCTAACCCTAAGCCTGAAACATAAGTGCTTACGGCCCATAGGTCAGAGATTCAGATATGTTAGTGTTGTGATTTAGGGTCAGGGCAGTCCCAAAACCTAACAGATGCTCTCTGTTAACCCCTTTCCCTCCCCAAAGGGGAAGAGGAAAGGAATGAGAGACATTGATTAGTAAAGGGAAACTAGAACAGCTTTAATGAAAATGGAAAATAATAAGAAGAAAATGGAATATATACAAAATCAGTATTGAACCCAAACCCCCCTGGTGGCAAGTACGTCACTGTCACCACTGATGTTGTGGAGCAGGCACCGGGAAAGTCCCAGACAGGGCCCAACAACAGATGGGAAATGAGTTCAGAAGCTGGATTCTGGTATTGGATTC
>VWZK01004459.1:0-129407 GCA_013396935.1 Baryphthengus martii
TCTCTCTTCTTCTTTTCTCTCTTCTTCTTATTTTGTTTTTCTTTTTTTTTCATTTCTTTTTCTATGATAGGAGAGTTAGCATGTGATAGGGTGCCCTCTGCTTTCCATGCCTGTATTTTCCATACAAAGTACAATTATGTTTTAAATTACAAGCTGGATATGTTTGCAGTGTAAAGATACATAACTGGAAGAAAGGCTTCACATAAAGGATTGCAAATTTACTCCTAGTGCCTCAATTAAAATCCTTTTCATCATGAGAAAGTGGTTACCATCAGACAGAAAGGAAACTGGGAAAGAAATGGATTAGAGAAGAAAGCTTTTATGATAGAGATAGAACTGAAAAACTCAAGACCTCTATATATCTTATTAAGGACTAGACAGGAAGATCAAAGTAAAATCATTGTTTCAATAACCCATCATAAAATGCTCTTATTTAGAGGAAGAGAATTAACAGAGTGAGGTGGGAGTTTTTTGTTTTGTTTTCATTCTTTTTTATTTCATGATTTAATCAGTAGAAAAAAAAAATGTATTTCCCCTATACTAAATATTTGCACCTCTGCTGTTGTACCAGGCATATACAGTTTATTTTAAATTAAAACATCATCACAGTCTTCGAACAAATGTCAATATCATTATCTCTGTCAGTGATTCCTTCTCTGCTTAAAATTGTAATGAAACTTGTTTACTTATGTTAAATCTCCACTTGTAGAAAATTACTGAATTTGTTGTGATACATAAACTGAATAGCAAGAGAGCTTTTTGTTAAATGGACAAAACTGTCTCCAGGGACAACAGGAACAAAACTCTCTCTTATTTCTCAACAGTCAAGTGAATATCTACTAGTGACTGTTCTATAGATGGCACTCATGCCTCTAAGCAAGGAGCACAGATCCAAGTTTGGGTGAGGAATATTAAAAACAAATGTTTTGATCTGAAGAAAATTTCCTAAAACAGGTTGATGATTGTTTGAGAAATATCAAAATGTTTTTTCCTCTTATTTATAGATTTGGCATCTAAGACTGCAAAACAGCAACAAAATAAATATTTCTGTTAGAGAAGCGGTTTGCAGTAAGCTACTTTCTTGTGCCTTTGCTTGAGAAAGTTATATATACTGTAAGTGCTGTGGTTTTCTGGAATAAGGAAAGGGTTGAAAGCAGTCATGGTTTTAGTTAGAAAAGGTGCAATTGAGACATGTAATATAACAGAGTTTGCTGTAATTTCTGCAGGTTAGTCAAATTATTCTTAGGAGTTCTCTCTTGCAGGAGTGTTGTCTTAACTTGATACAAACTTAACTGCGATTTCTTAAATCCCTAAAATATGCAGTGCATGTAACATTTGCAAAGCAGAAGATTAAACTAAAATACAACGCATGCATTTGATAGTTTAGCAAAACCTGAAAGTTATTTTTAACTGAAAGCAGATAGAACTTGGGAAGTTCAAAATAAATTAAAACAAGAAGCTACCCAGCATGTGTCTGTCATCTCTAATAGTAACGTCTTTGACTGAGTTTTGACTGAACTGGCTTTCAGTATAATTAAATATATAAAAATATGTAACATCCTGATTCATGAGGAAGCCATTTAATTTTCTCAATAGGCTGCTCTACAAATCCAGAAAATTAGGAGTGCTCTTCAGAGTATTCTAACTTCAACTCCAAAGTATTAATTGCTACTCTCCAGTACAGAGGGGTCATAATTCATGTATCTCAAATATCCTGACACAGTCCATGTAGAAATAAGCCTGTCTTGGGTCTCCTCTTCAGTGGTGAAGCTGGAAAAGTCCCCTGAGAAGATGAACTCTTGAGTCTTAGGGCACTTGGTGTCATTTGGCTCTGTTTCAAACATGGTCATGTGGAGTTGAGATCCTCCCTGACAAGCGTTATCAGGGGGCTGCAGGTAATGCAAGAAACATTTAGGAATCTGAGTTGTTCACATCACTTCATGTAGTGTAAACTTAGATCTAAGAAAGAGAATAGCTTTCTGAAATGTATAGGGGAAAATTTGAGTCTACTATTCCCACTGACTTCAAAAGAAACTAGACTTCATTCACCAACCTTGAATTAGGCCCATAAATATAAAGTGGAATATGCTTAAGGAGGACAAAGTGAACCAGAAAGATTAAAGGATTAACACTGACAGTTGCAAAACCCACAGAGGCGTCAATCGCCACTCTCATTGTTCTGTCCCTGGCAGTAACAGTAGCAGCTGTTGAGGAGATGAATAAGAAACCAAAGCAAGTACAGCTTGTTAAAATCACAGAATGGCTTGAATTGGAAGAGACCTTAAAGATCACCTAGTTTCAACCTCTCTGCCATGGCAGGAACACCTCCCACTATACCAGGTTGCTCAGAGCTTCATCGAGCTTGGTCTAAAATACTTCCAGGGATGATGTTCCACAACTTCTCTGGGCAACCTGTTCCAGTGTCTCACCACCCTCATAGTAAAGAACGTCTTCCTAATATCTGATCTAAATTTATCCTGCTCTCTTGTTCTTGCATTCAGAATGGCCTCTTGTGAGGATTAGTGTGACAGGGGCTTCCTGAGACAGAATTTGTAACAATGATACGTCCTTTTGTTTTTCAAGCCATACATACCTTTGGCATCTGTAACATGCAGTGGCAGCGAAATCTGTGCATTATTTTCTGTGCTATTCTATACAAAATAACTATGCAGTTTTTTTGAAATGAGATTTTTTTTTTTTTTTCTTTTAAGACTTCTCTCTGATTCTTCTATGGAGAGCCCTCTAGTAATATTCATAATATTGGCATCTCTGAATATGATACAGCCACTCACCTTCTCTTCTGTTTGTGGTGTGTTTGTGGTTTTTTTCATACTGTAAAATACGAGAATATTCAATCCCATCCCATACAGGATTCTGTACTGGTAATTGTTCTGCTACATGGTTATTCAAGTTGAGTGACCAACATTGTGGTCAATGTCAAAGATGCAAGGTTTTTGTGGTTTTATGCATATGCAGCAGTGTAATACTTGCTGGTTTGTTCTCTATTATTTTCCAAATAATTTCTTATGCATTACTTGTCTTTTTGGTACCACAGAACACTGACTTGATGTTTCCAGAGAATGATCCACAAAGACTTCAAGATTACTTTTCTGCACTGAATTATCTAATTGAAAGCCCAGAGCTGTATATATGTATGAGTAAGTCACACTCCTCACTATGTGTTATTTTACATTTATCAACACTGCTGTTTTAATTCTTCATCACTTGGTCTTGCTAATACTTTCTCCAGATCCTTAACCAGTGACATTTTTGAGTATCCTGTGTTAGTAGTAAACATTTCCACTTAATTTATGAGGCTACTGAAATAATTTCTGTAGGCAGGATTGAGGCAGGATAGAAGGAAACTGATGCTGTAAAATGTGGTAAATACATACACACATGTTGAAAATAGAACATGGCAGAAGGTCATGATAAATTCATCCTGCAAATCTACAATGTTACCATTTGCAAGTGTTCATTCATGTTGCATTGGCCCTTAATCAGCCTTTCTGAGGCACTCATGGGTGATTTTCCAGTTCTTCCTACTGGTTACATCCATGTTGTTGCAGGAGTATTTTTAGAAAAAAAAAACAAATGTGGTGGGGAAAAAAATAAGTAATAAAAGCATTTCTTGCTTCCATAGATGCACATGTTAAATCTTGTTTCTTTCACTGAAAGAAAGAATAGTACTCCATGGAGGAGATAGAAATCGATACAGGAATTGAGCACTAAGTAAAGGTGATTTTTCTAGTAAGTAAGGATGAATCTGATGAACTTATGGAGTGACTATGGCAGACTCACTTTGAAGTTGGGATGACAAAAATATTCCATGGACACCTCAAGAAGTTTTCTGGTTATGGTGTCTGCCCTTCTCTGGGGTAGAAACTGAGCTTTGGCTGCTGTCAATGGAATAGTATTCAGTGTTACCATTTGCAAGCGTTCTTTCAGTGGGAACAAAGCGGTGAAAGGAGGAAGAGGGAAGGAAGGATGCTGCTATACTGTGAATAACTGTCAAGAATTCCTGAGTCTCAGCTCAGAGTTCGAAAAGCTATATCCTTATATAAGACCCAGTGAAAAGATATGTGCTATTTTAAAGACACTTGAGCAGAAAAAGGGTTATCTGAGGATGTCTGAGGCAGAAGTTTTATAGAGAAACTGATGGGCATAATATCAGAAAAACATTGTGTTAGCCATTCTATTGTATGCCTGGTTTTCTACTTGTACTTTAATATCTCACCTAGCTGAGGGTTTCTCATATATTGCTGACACCACATATTGAGAAATTAGGCATAACACCTGGAATCTGGAATAGTTTCAAGTGCTGTGAACAGTCTGTTTCTTTACTTTTACTCAGCTTCTGTAGATTTTTGAACTTACGCGATTATTTCATGTTCAAAACTCAGCCCTAAATACAGATACAAATACAGCCTCATTGATCTCTGGATGCTGGAAGACTTTGGTAATTCTCTTTTCTTCCAGGAGTGAGAAACTGTCAGCTCTCTACACAAAAAGTCAGAAATCAAGTATTTTTACTACTTCTTCAATTGTATTTCCTTTAGCTTCCTAAATTCCATGGTCCAGTGACTCTAGATACTTTCTATTGACGAGATCTGCCAAGCACTGTGTAACTGTAGACATGAAGGGTCATATTCAATGAAACCTTCCTGAGCCATAGCAGGAGCAGGGCAGGGAAGCTATACCAAACTTTATAGTACATAACCATATATGCTGGAGAGAAGAGATATACCAGGGTGCATAGGGTGGTAGTAGGTGCCTCAGGTCGCTGGAACAAATTGAAATAGTTGGTAAAACCTACACCCTGGACCTTAATGAGCAGCAGAAGAGGCCTGATTGTTAGTGTTAGGTGTGTTAATTCAAACACACTATGGGAGTGTCAGGGCCGCTTGCCATGGTTTGCGGCAATCTGGGTAACAACCACCATCTTTGCCTTTCCTGGTCTATGTCAGTGCTCCTTCCTGCCTAAGTCTAGGCTGGCAGTTAGCAATGCTCTACCTGGGATAGCTGAAGCTGGGCTCTACACAGATATAGCTACAAGCTGCAAGGGAAAATTCACCTCTTGCACACCGTTAAACCAAACGAATGGCACACTGTACTAGGCTGCAAGCATATATAAAAGACCTGCATGTAGGCTGTCTTTGCATGACATTTGTAATATTTGGTAATTTTCAACTTCTTCTCTTTGTCTCCTATTTCCTCCCTCTTCTTACTGCCTACACAGGATCATTTAATCTCCTGCACTTCAGAAGTTTAGCACCTTTCCTCCCTATCGCATGATGACTGAGGAACTTCCTGGGAGCTCTAAGAGCATTCTGGATTTGGCCATGCTTGAGCCAGAATTTTACTTGTAGCACCCTTAATTCCATTTTCAAAAGTAAAAAGTATGTCCCATCAGCTCCTTTCGCCATCATTTTCTTTCCCAGACCTTCTTGTTTGACGAAAAGGTGGGGCAAAGTCATAGTCTGGAAACTCAGTCCATACTAAAATTCAACCTTAAAGAAAAAAATATCAAAAGCCAACATTTTGAGGGTTAGCAATGCTGTCATAGCACTTAGTTGCTCATAAAGGCAATTATATATGCAAGTGAATTGTGTAAGTGTTTATAACACTTCTTTCTGAAGTGAAATGCTCATCAAATATTTTCAGCAAAGGCAAATATTTTCTGTACTCCTGCTTCATGTTTCACAGCACAAGTTAATGAGTTGGCTGGCACTTTGATGTTCAATGTGTTAGGCTTCATTGTAGTTCTGAATCTCACTCCCTGCTCATTTATGTCATTTTGCAAATTTATCAAAGGACAGGTCTTGTGAGGCCTGCTCATGGGCTTCCTCCCCACACTCCTCCCCTCTCAGCATGTTTTAGAGCATCTGCACCACAGTTGCTCTAGTGCAGTGAAGTGTAGCAATACCTGAGCCAACTTAAATTAAACTTAGTGGTCCCAGGTACAATGTGACTTCAGTTACTGCACCGAGGACAGTGCCGAGCTGTGCCAGGGCTGGAGGACTGATGCTGACACCCGCTCCATCCAAGCTCACTTGGATGTAAGAGCCATCAACCAGAATCATACCTTCATCTGCAGCACAGCCAGACTCCTCTCTGTCCTCTCCTAAAATGAATTAATTTTCGGTGGAATACTGGGTGATGAGGGTGACAGGGAGTCACAGAGGGTCATACTCTTCTGCTATATCTAATGCTAGATGAGCAGTACTGCAATGTTATGAAGATGATATTGTATTCTAAACATGCTTTTCTTGTTTTTTTTAAATTCCTCCTGGACCTGTTTACCAATAGACTTAGCAGGCCTGTTGGTCCTGCTTAGTCTACTAAATCTACTGTCCACAGATTCTTTAGTCTGAAGTACCAGTCTTCGTGATACAAAATTCATTTTGCCACGTAAGACTCCTCAGGTTTACTCTTACTGTGTCAGCAGTGTGTCCCACCAGAATTTAGCTGGATAGTTCTTCCCTATTCTCCTCAAGGTAAGCATTCTGAAATTTCATTACTTTTTTAGAGTGAAAACTGGATTCCTGGAAATTTGCATTCAGAAATTTTGCTGCCATTACCTCATGAATGTTACAGGTTCAATGTCTCTAGTATCTACTGTCAGCAATTGACCACTTCTTATCAGAAATGTATTTTCTGTGATGCATCTTCTGCATCACTGAATAAAAGGTACATATGTGGATCCCAATATATAGAATAAAAGTCATGGATTTCAGTGCATTTCTGTTCATTTTCGTCTATCTTAGCCAAAATAAATATTCTGTGTTCAGATAGATCCCTTTTATTCAGAGAGGAAAAGCAAATATTTTCAACGTAAAATCAGGTAGGTACAGAAAATCAAGCTTCAGCCCTAGCACTGAGTACATGCTTGTGCAGATAACCAAAACAGAGAACCTTCCAAACACAGTTGTTTGACTTCCTAGTGAGTCACGCTATTTGTGTTGGGAAGATCAACTCTTTTTTATTTGTTATTTTTTTTTGTATACTGAATTGAGTTGACCAGCTTTTCTCTCTGTCTATAGTAGTGAGCACAATTGTCTGAGATAGATAGAAAATATTTAAGCCAATCTTTTGATAAAATGCTGAGTGCTATACTGCATAAAGTAGAAAGAGAAAGCTTCTTTCACTTTAAGAAATCTGCATAGAATTAGGTAAGAGTCTCAATTCGTCTTAATTACCTTCCCTTGGATTACAATTATAGTATTGTATTTGCTAACATGAAAATGAAAGGCAATCCTTTAATGCATTTTTTTCTTCAAAATTTAAAATTACATTTTGTTCAGTCTCAAAGATGAAAGCCAATGGTGCTTTAAGATTCTGCAGATTTACTGTTGGCCTGAGTTTCCTACTTTTTTCTTGACACACAATGTCCTCATCCAGAATTTAGAGATTTTATACATGAAGGGCTGTGGAGAGTGGTGTGAAAACAGGTTTGTAGACTAGAGAGTTGGTGGTAGCCTTTTGCCAGGTGAAAATTATTGAAAAGAACGGATGTACTAACTGTACAGTGAGGTTTTTTGCCAGAGTATACTCAAACCAGTAAAGAAGTTACAGCCTAATTAAAGCTGTAACATAAATGGCTGGAGCATAGAATCAGAGGAGCTTGATATGCAGGATTTTTAGAAACTGACCCTCCACTGTGGATCATCATTTTACTTTCTGGCATGTCTTTGACATTGTTCTTGTGTTCTTAGTGCTTGTGCATAAAAAAGCAAAATCTCCATGCCCTGTCAGCCCAGTCTTTGCAGAACTCCGTCCTGACATTAGCTACAGCTACAGGTACAGAAAGCTGTGTTGGCTAATATCAAAAAAGTTTATTTTCAAGACTTCTTTCTTGTATATGTAGAAGATTAGTGGAGAAAGCACACTGAAATGGAAAAGCGAACATGGAAAACAAGAATTAAACAAATATTTGATCCCATAAAAATTTAAACCAGCATAAGTAATATTTAGGGGAATATTTGCATGCTAGGAAAAAAAAATAGCAAAAACTCAAAAGACATTTATTTTAAATAACCGTTCTTTCAAGAGGTTAGATCAGCATATGCTGACAAGAGGCTTGTGTTGTGGTTTTTGTAGTAGTCTTAGCCTAATTAACAAATGCATTACTGGCACAAGTGAGCCTGGAACAATTGCCAGACAGAATGCTCAGAGAGAAGCCACCAGGGAACACTGGATAGCAATAAAAAGCCATGGCTGCTTATTTTTAATTCTTTGGAGGGCCAATTCAAACAGTAAATGTAATTACAATTCTGTAAATAGAACACCCGAAAGCACTCCTTCTGGCATTAGTATGCATATCTTTGATATTTGTTTAACAAATGATCAAGTAGCCCTTTCTCTATGTTGCTTCTTATTTAAGAGGTTTGCAAATTTAAAAACCAATGCTGAAAATACTGTATGGCTGTGTAGGCTTTCACTTTCAAATGCATTGGAAAATTATTGATTTGGCTGATGAAAGAGCCTGAATGTTACTTTCTACTTCAGCTGCAATAAGCAGAATACTTTTTGTGCTGATATTCCTTCTTTTTGAAGACCAGATGCTGACTATGTTGGAACATGGTAAAGCCAAAATTATTTTGAAGGGAAATGATAGCATTTAAGCATCTAAATACTAAACTAAATGGTCCGTGCGCCTACTCTACTTTCACTTCACAAAACCAAGAGTCAAAATAGAAAGGAGAAAGCTTTGCTGTCCTTCGGATATGGCATACTTTCCCATTACCTGACGCACCAAGTGTCTCAGCAGGATGTTATCCTACTTTGTAGTATTTTGTGCAGCAGGCAGGCTTGCTGTGGTAGGTTAATTCAGAGAAAGAGCGAAAATGGCTAAGGCACAGCAAGATGTGATCATAAATTAATAATGTTCAATGGACTGTGACTGTGAGAGCTGCTATTGGTGTTTCAGGTCAGGATAATCCCTAGACTCTGTTTAATTTAAAAAATGGCAGCCACATATTTCATGTGCAAGTGGAAGAACACAGTAGACTTGTGGGGGATAGAAAGCTCTTAGAGAGATGAAGGCAAGTACCTGAGGGAGAAAAGGGAGAAAAGAATGCTAATAAAGCCAAAGCAAGGTAAACTATCCTACCATCTATGTATGACAACTTGATAAACACAGTAACATTAACATCATGATTCCCATATTAAAGAATCATACGATCAAAAATCTCAAATTCTTGCTAAGATATTCCTCGTTTTCCTCTGACTTTGAGAGTTAACTGACAACTTTTTTCCACTATCCAAACAAGTGGGCAAAGAACAGCATCTGCTATAATTAAGATCACTAAGATCTTAATTATAAAAAGTAAAAAAAGTGAAAAGAACCTTTAAAAGTTCTTTCTGTGCTCCCTCCAACCTTCCTGCCTGCCCCAGTTTCATAGTTTTGGTTGGTTTTTAGGAAACAGAAGCCACCTGTTTGGCTATGAAAACCCATATATATCAACGTTTTAATTTCATTATTTCTCAACAGAGTGCTTCACATCAACTTTAAAAGACATTCTCAATAGTTAAAATCATAACAAACTATTTGTGCAGCAGACACAAATATTTGTCTTATGTTTCTAGTATTTTTTAAAAGTCAATCATAGTGCTAGAATGTATTTACATTTCTGAATTTACGACAGAGAGAAAAGGTCTGCAATTTGACTGCTTCCAGCTCGCTTTAAAAACACCTGTTCTTTCAGAGTGGTGTGGTGGGGCAGAAGGGAGACTGCCTTCTTGTTTATCCTAGCTGCTGTACTTCACCTCTGTCCAAGCCTTCACAGGAGGAGGAAGCACTGCTCTTTCATGACAAGAAACAGGCTACTCTGTTCGGGATACTCTGGGAATGCATTGTGGGGCAAAGCAAGTCGGGGCATCATGGGATATCATGTTTGGTTCCTCAACAAGCTGGCTTCAGAGCATGCACTCCCTTAGCCACTACCCTCTGGCCATGCTGTATGTGATGGTTCTGTTCAGGCTTTTTGTGCTGCAAATCAATGCACACCAAACCAATGCAAGTTAAAAGTAACCTTTAAACTGTTATTTGCAACTCAGATCATTTCATAGAGCTGATTTACGGTGTGGCCTCCAAAACTGCTGTCTGGGCATTGGCAGAGTGGGCAGCGAACTAGTGTGTGAGAGTTAAATGCTTGAGAAAAAGAGCCCTTTAATTTGATTTTGGTGCCAAAGTCAATATATCTTGTACTCATGTCTTGAGACAGACAGCAAACAGGGTGCTTGCAGCATGAAAAACAACAAGAAGTCTTCTGAAAGGAACAGGAGTCCTGGGTGCAGCAAAGACCAACCTCCCAGCCCAAAGACTCTAAAGGTGACAGATAGCAAGCAGATGGGACTGTGTGTGACCACTGTAGATGAAGAAGACAACAAAAAGACTGAACAGAAATGTTAATTATGAAAATGACAGTGAGCAGACTTATTTTTCTAGAACTGTTTTACTTTTTTACCAACAGCTCTGAATGTTCCCTGTTTCAAGAATTGTCTTGTTCTGTTTTAATTTGCTGATAGACTCAAGCTTTGGGGACTTGTGTTACGTCCATGGAGGGGGGAACAGGGCACAGATTGCACCTCTGTTGTGATCTCCTCAAAGGGCACTGCAAGAGTTCATGAAGGCTGAATGTGAAGAGAACATTTGGTCTGCAGCAAAAGCTAACCTTGACAACATGAGGAAGTTTGTCTTCTTCTCAAGTAGGTAGGTAGTGTTAGGGAGGAATAAGATCTTTATGGTAGACAGGCCAGTAACCATCTGAGCTTATTTCAGAAAATTAATGCAGCTGTAGCTGGGGAGCACTGAGTCTACAAAGTAATACTACTTTCAGTTGTAAAGCTGACACAGCAAGACTCTTGGATTAAAGCTGAGCATCAGAGGCAAGCCCCCAGTACCCAGAGCCAGAAGCGCTGAAGTTAGAGGAAGTGATACCGAGAGCATCTAATCTTTTATCTAACTTTTGGATCTTGTCTTTAAGCTCTAGTGATAACTATGTATTCCCCAATTTGTCTTGCCTATAGGGGTGAAGTTGGTATGTGGTATCATTGTGGTGTCTTCTGAGTTTGAACCTATCTCCCCAGCTTGTGTCACAGCTGGAAATAGAGATGGTGATCAGAGACTGACAGTCAACTGACCAATGGTGAAAGCTGTCACCCAGTGTGCGAAAGACAGGGGATCAATTCAGTCTTGGAAGCATTTGAGCCTATTTGTTCCAGCTCTCTCCCTGTAGGAGATACTCTGGAGGTTCAATTTGTGTATTTCAATATTTCCCATCTGTTTCATATTGCATAAAGTAGTAAATCCTTATTGGGTGTAATTCTACAAAACAGTAGATACAGCAGATAGCATATTTCTAACTTCTGCTGTAGTTGCTGACATATAATGCTTCTATTCATGAGTGGATGTGTAACAGCAAAGTGCCTCCACTCTACACGTTCGCTAAAATATTGCCATTTATGTTGGGATATTACATAATCCAGGATTTTGTTTAGATCTGACTATAGCACAAAGTAAAGTAGCAGTAGATTTGTAAGAGTGAGAACTAGGTTTTGTCAGAATACAAAGTATGACAATGAAAATTTGATAGTAACTACATACAGGCATGTAGACTAGAAGAGCAAAGAAAGAGTAAGAAACTGCAAGAGTTATAAAAACCTCTACCTCTGGCTTTCATATCTTTCCGGGACATTTTCTCTCTATTGTTTGGTCTGATTCTAGCAGCATTTCAATGGAGTCCTAACTGCAACCGATTCTTTGCAGTTTCATCTAGTCCTTAGGAAAAATTTTCCCTGTCTCTCCATCCCCTTGAAGGTGGAGGTATGTGTCAGATTCTTTCTTTCTCTTTATGTTCCCATTAACTTCTTTAAAATTATTTTATTTACTTACATATTCAGAAGTTTTCTCTTACGCAGAATACTGCAAATAGGCAGCTTTTCCCTCTTCTGCACAATCATAGTGTACTGGTTTTGGCCAGGATATAGTTGATTTTCCTCCTAGTAGTTGTTATAGTGCCATGTATTGGATTTAGTGTGAGAATAATGTTGATAACACACTGATGGGTTTAGGTGTTGCTATGCAGTGTTTATAGCAAGTCAAAGACTTTCTAACTTTTCATACTCTGTCAGCAAGAAGGCTGGAGGGACACAAGAAGGTCTTCACAAGGTAAAAATACTTTTTCCCTGGCATGCAATCTGACCACAGGTCTGGTTATGGCTCTTTTTCAGCCTAACTTGATTTTCTGGGATCTAATTCTCTGAATCTCTTCATTTGTTTACCACAGTCACCACAGGAGAAAAAGAAGTGTTAAGACCAAAGAGCTCTGTCCCGTGTGCCCTTTTCTAGCAACACTAGGATTGTTATTTGACCCTAGACCTGCTTCTACTTCCTGTGGCCCAAACAGATGCTCCGATGTCATGGAGCTTACCACAAACCACAAAAGCCAGCTGAGAGACAGCTGGTCCTAAGCTTGGTCCAACCAGTGTCTGAGCTACCTCCTTCATGGCTGGGTTGTTGGTGTAAATTTGGAAGCTCAGTCACTCTCAGATTTTCCATGCAGCTTCATGTTTAATTGTATAGGATCAGTACATTCAATCAATTTCCTAAAGTTGGCTTTTTTTAAGGACTACTTCTCTCTTCTCTAGCAGATGTATATTAAAAGTTCTTATCTAGTTTGCAAGGTTCACCATTTTAAGACAAAAAATACAGAATTCCAATCAAGGACTTCTCTTGAACTAGAGTTTATGAAAAACAAGATAGAGCTTAACTTTTAGATTATTTTTTTAGCGTTTAATGACTGAATATGAAAACTCTTTCATTACTTCTATGAAAGTATAAAATAACTGTATGTTTAAAAGATTAATTATAAAGCCTTGGTAAATACTTAGATAAACAGTCAACTTCATATGAAGGAGACACTATCTGAGAAATATTATGTAATATTCAAAAGTTGATTGTGCATTTAATTTACCAAAATAGGAGTAGGAGTAAATAAAATATACACATCTAGACAATTCTTCTCAGTTTCAATATTTCCACTAGTTTCTATTTTATACAAAAGCACATAGTTATATTTTTAGATGTTTGTGAATGATTCATAGATCCACAGCACAGTGTTTTATGCTGACCTTTTACTTTTCTTTTTTTCTCTGAGGAGAAATGTGACAAGTATGTGATGTCAGGTAATAAACCTGTTTTTACAGAGCAGAAGCCTAATATGCAGATGTGACACTTTTGACATTTTTGCTTAGAATCAGCTGTAAGCTTTTCTTTTTATGAGCTTTGTAAAAGATTGTTTACTTTCTTTTAAGAATAATCCTATCAGTTTAGAACTTGGGTTCTCAGGACAATGCAAAGTGGAGTTAAAATAAACTGCTTCAGACATAGTTGTTTGGGTTCCCTAGGAAGCACTAGAACCCCCAGCTTGTGAGCAAGTCTGCACAGCTTCCCTTTGGAGCCAGATCAGAAAGCAATGGCCTGCTATACTTTGTTTTTAACTTTTGCAATTAAAACGGGAAACCACAATCAACAGAAACCCCCCATAGTTTCTCATCCCTTTGACTGTGTTCCTTGCTTCGCTGTGGACATTTTAATCTGTGAAGTTTTGTTTGCGTCTAGTGTTCTGCCAAACATTTTCTCACTGTAAAACACTAAATACTTAGCTGTGTGCTGACATTGAAAAGATCTAACTATCCTTGGCTCTCTGAGTCTAGTAGAATTGAATCTATGCTATTTTTTTTTAATTATTATTATTATTTTCTAATTTCAGGTTTGACGTTGTCTATATATATTTGGAGAAGCAGGAAGTTTAATCATCCTTTACAGAGAAGACAACTTACCTCTCTAGAGGAAGGGGAAAAAAGATTTAGAGATGAGGTGCATTCCTCACTGGAAAGGTGCCACAGCAATACAATGAGATTTAAACAGCATGCTGCTTGAATTTAACTGTATTATGTGATATAGCCACAAAAGCTTTGGGTTTGGGAATTACTGACTGTATTCATTCAGGAGGATATTTCTGTACCACAAGAAAAGGGAACCATGTAGAAGAGTTGTTCTGCTTGCACAGACGTTCTTTCAGTTCCAGAGTCCTTTGCAGCTGTTTTTCCACAATACTCAGGTGTGGAGTAGGACGTAGGGACATTCATCTGCATGATACTGCTAGCAGAGCTTTGAAAAGAAGCTCTTGGGACTGGGAGTTGGCCCTGGCCTGCAGTGCTGCCTGGGCACCTCTCCCCATCACCAGCAGTAGGAGTGGAACTGCCTGTGGCTGCACTGGGGCTAAGCTGGCTCTGAGCCCCTCCAGCCAGGCCTTGAGAGGAATGGGATATTTTAGAGTGGACATGGTAGAAAGGATGTAGGCACCTACTTAAAATGATAAGACCAGAAGGGAGGGTCAAGGGTGCTAATCAGTTCCAAGGCTATCCCTCCAGGAAAGCTTCTTGCAGCAGCTCACAGCAGAGATGCATAGGGGAGCACAACACAAACCCCAGGAGGCAGGAGCTATTCATTTGTCATGCTTCTGGCTGGAGTAGCCACGGGTTTGATACTGCGCATCAGGAGGCAAGGAGGGATGTAAACAAAGGGCTGGTAACTACCAGGGACCAGCCTCCTCTCTTTCTCTTTTCTTCAGGAATGGCTTGTTGTCTCCCATTAAGTAGGATGCTGTCCACGCTGCTGTCATTGGGGATTATACATATTTGTGAAAGTACCCAGCCATTTTCATCAGTCACATTGTGAAAAACAAGGATAGAATTTTGGGAGGTTTGTTTAATGACTCTCTCATCCTCTTTATGCATCCTTAATATGTGCCACAGTAAATGATCTGATTTTTGTAGGACTACACACATCCTCAGGTTAATGACCAAGGCTATCTTTGAATTAGTTGTGTTGCAAAAAGCAAAGTTGTCCTTAAAGAATATCTCATCATTTCTCACTCAAGTATATAGTAACTCTCCTCCTGTTTTGTTGTTACCAGATCATATGTAGGTGACACGAAAGGAGCAAAGTGGGGAGGCACACACAGAAATAAACTTTTTGTGGTACATGAGAAATTTCACTCATCTTTCCCCCACCATAGAAACAAGAGAAGAATTAAATTATGAATTCCGTAGTTATGATTTCCTTTGACTGTGTGTGCACGCTTATTGAAAGGAAGTGACAAATCCTGAATTCAAAATGAAACAGTAAAACTCCACGTAAGATATTACTATCTGAATGGCAGAATGGAAGATGAAGGAAGGAAAATTAAAAGAGGAAAAAAAAAAAAAGGGCTAGATGGTAAAATGATATAAAATTATATGAAGTTTATTTTTGTTTAACACTTTATTAATCTACAGGAACTTGGCATCCTGGTCACCTAGAGTTTAACTTACTAATTACTTTGCTACTTGGTACCGTGGCCAGCTAGGAAAAATGAAAGAAAACCGAAGCCATAGATCAGTTTCACAGCTACCAGTACTTGGATAAACACAGGGAAAATGAAGGGTTGGAAGTGGTTTTACTTGTATGTCTTGGTTAAATCGATTTATATCTGTCTGCCTCTGAAACTCTGTTTTAAAACTAATGATTGTGGCTTCATGTAGAATACTTGATATTCTGACCCACATCCTACGGGCCTCCTTCAGACCTTAGCAAACAGAAATAAAAATGACCCCAGGAGCCAGCAGCTTCCACTGAGGTGCTGAATCAATGACATCTTCTTTGTCCAATTCCCTTTTCATTAAAAAAAAAAAAGCAGCATTTGAGCTTTTTTTCCCCACACTTTTTCCTTCTTTTTTTTTNTTGAGTAACCCCTTTTTTCCTTTTTTTTTTTTTTTTTTTTTTTTTTTTTAAATAATGCTTGAGGGCAAACTCTTCTACCCCTTCTTCTTTTGAATGTTGCTGATGTACCAGGTTCTTTCCAAGCTCCAATAACAGGCCACTACAATATAACTGGCTGGGCTTGGCTGCCAATCTATAATGTTCTTGGCCATGATTAATCTGATAAATAATAAATATATCAATCTAGTCTTTTAGACAAGGACAAATTCTTACCAGCGGGGAGGCACGAGGCCTCTTTTACTGCTGCCTGTAGTGCTGGAATTAATTATTTAATGCTTAATTCTTCAGGAAATGAGAAAGTTTTGATTAATGTTGTCCAGTGTCATTTCTTGCTTGTTTGATATGTGTCAGATAATTTTTCCTCGGCAGTCGCTCTGAAGAAGCCAGAGGCTACTGTCACTGGGATCAGACACTGAATTTCTAGAGATTAATTGAAGTGAAAATTTAGAGAAATGCACCATAAGTGCTTGCCCAAGATAACCTTTCACAGACTAAATTTAGCTTCCTTTGGTAATGTTAGCCTCCTATTGCCCTGGTGTAAAACATTTATTTTTAATGCTGTGAGAAACCTATTTTGTTTTTCAATTTTTCTTTTTTTTTTTTTTTCATTTTTTCCTTAACTTCACATATGTCAGTGTGATTGAAATATTTAGGGCTTCACTCTCCCACTGTAATTCTGCAGCTTCCATGGAGACCAACATAATGCTTATTAGTTTATTACAGAAGGAGGTGTGTAGCTAGAGTTAAGCCACAAAACTAGGACTAGTTGAACTAGGTATCAGCACTACCTGCAGATTGTGTTAGGTCTAGCTCTGCAACAGAGTCAGTGAATGCTAGAGGCTTGTTTCGCTTGATATTTGTGCCAATATAATTCAACCAGCCCCATCAGATTTGCTGATTACTTCTATTATTGTGAATTAGACATCACTCCTGCATTCACCAGATGTTTTGTGCAAGATGAGCTTTTCATTGAAATACTTAGATGTTTGGGGAAATTCTTATACTGTCTTTACACAGCTACATATTTCTTTTATAATCTGGACCTCAGTTTATCTGAAGAATATTTCTATGTAGGTTGAAATCATGGCATGTGAAAGAAAATCAGATATTTTTCTTCTCTTTAAAGGTGGGTATGAACATAAGAGACCGATGCTCTACATGCAAGCAAGTGGTATGCTTCACAAATCCCATTTCTCCTTTTTCCTCCAAATTCATCTGTGCAATGTAGTTATTCTTGAAGAGAGACTCCCTTCGAAACAGAGGACCTGATTCTGTTGTGACTACTGGGAGCACTGAGGTAAAGGACACCACACAGCATATGGCACTGGATGTTCATGTGGTTGCTTTCTCTGTAGCTCAGCACTCTCGAAAACACTTTTTTTTTGTTAGTTTTTCCCAGTCTTTAATTTACTTCAATTAATGTCTTCTTTTGCTAGTCAATAATGACTTTATTATATCTTCTTGTCTATTTTACTTCTCTTTAGAATCCTGCAGATGCTTGTACGTATTACAACCTTTGAAGATTAAGTTGTTTAAATACTAACACAATCTATCAGATTTTCCTCTCACAAAAAAAATGTGGGTACATGCAGAGATTCTGGTGAGTATATTTGTCTAAAAGATAACAACTTTGGGCTAGTTAGGCATGTTTGGCCAGCAGCTGTGTACCTATGATGTATGATTAGTGCCCATCACACAGCGACAGTGGTAAAACTTCCTTCTCCTCTGCTTATCACTGGTGAGGCCACACCTAGAGTGCTGTTTCCAGTTCTGGGCTTTTCAGGACCAGAGAGATGGACATTTTTGCTGTGAGGGTGATCAAGCACTGGCACAGGTTGTCCAGGAAGGTTGTGAAGTCTCCATCCTTGGAGATACTAAAAAACTGTCTAGACTTGGTCCTGGGCAACTGGCTTTATGTGTCCCTACTTGAGCAAGGGGGTTGGACCAACCTGTGAACTATTGCTATAACCTATCTTCTTCCTAATTTATTACAGAGCCATGTTTTTGCTATGATTTAGGAGTTTTTGTTAGTGATGCTGGGGCTATTTCATTAAATTGCTTGTCAGCCCAATTACTGCACCATTTAGATCTAAAGGATAGGATGGAGGAATAAAATATTTAAAATATACTCATAAACAATACACATTTTTTTTCCTGGATGTGAAGGTACGTCTAACTCAAATGCATAAAAGGCACTTTAACAGGTTTTGACCAAATAAGCAGAGCTTTTGTGTCTGGCCTGGCAGGGAAAGGAAACAAACTTTAGAACTGTGTTACTTGGGTTTGGTTTGTATTTTTTTAAAAAAAAAAAGTTCCAAACTGGTTCTTGTTATTCCTTTTATTCCAGAAAAAAATAACTCTTGCAAGGAAATTCTAGCTTAACAGTAAAATTTTACTGGGTTTTTTTTTCCTTTATTTGAGCTTTGTTTTCAGTATCAGCTCTTTGAAGCTGTATGTGAATCAGGAATCTTTGAATTGTAAGACAGATTTTTAAGCAAGTGATGGATTTGCAAATAGATGATTAATTGTAAAAAATTTTGAAAAATACATTTACCATTGCTTCCAATTATCACATGGGAATCATGCACATGTTCACATACACACAGAGTATACATTGAGTATAAACAATTTCTATGAGGATGGATCCATTAAACAGATATTTTAAACACATGAAGGGACAGAAATCATCAGTTTACGTGAATTTCTCTAAGTACAATTGAGTATTTGAAACACAGACAATGTCAGGAAAGAAACCATCATATAGAAACCTCTGCATTTCTCTGACTAGTTCATTGAATCTTGAGGGAATCTGACATTTTATTTGACGTGATCTCTAGACAAAACAAACTCAAACTATTAAAAATACGAAAATGAACATCTATAAAGAGTTTGACTAGTCCTTAGTTCACAAAAAAAACCCCAACCAAACAACCCAAAATTTAACTAACATAAGCTAAATACAGGGCACAAGAGAAAGGATTTACAATGTGTGAATGCAACTTCAAAAGTTGAATTTGTTTAGGGAATTTGTATTTTCTGCTTCTTTCTTCAGGAACCTATTTGCATTTTAAATAATTAAAACATTAAAACTGAAAAATTTATAAATGAGAGCTGAGAAGAGAATCCTGCTTGGCAGACAATAGAAAAGAAATTATTACCCTGCTAGGTTTGCTTTAATGTCATATCTGTCACTCTCCCTAAGGTAGGTTCATTACCATACCAAGTGCACCTCCTGCCAACCCCCCTCCACACACACATACTCTTTTTCTTCCACTCCCTGCCACTTAAGGACTCTGGATCTCTAGGGGACTTTGATCTCATTGTACACACTAACCCAAACAGAACCTCTGCTGTTCTCAATAATTTTTTCTTAAAAAAAAAAGAAAAAAAAAAGAGAGAGGAGCATGGCGGGGGGGGGGGGGGGGTGAATTTGTGTGAAGAGTGACAGAATGCTTTGTCCAGCGCAGCTTTGGCTGGTTGTAACAAGCGTCAGGACATTAGACGCAACAAAAGCTGGATTGGCAGTATCATCAATCACAGGTCTGACAGTCGACTTCAGTTTGTTTGTTCCACTCTGCATAATAAGTGATTGGATCAGGTTTAATTAGATATTGGGTAATCAATCATTGCCAACAAGGCAACCCAGCTTGGGATCTAGATGCTGCAAAGGGGGGAAAAAAAGCAAATCTCATCCAGAGTGCATAAATACTCAAATGTATAAGCACATAGGGTGAAGCTTCAGAGGAAAGGTATAAAGATGTCTGCAAGATGGCACATAATAGAATCATTCACATCTGTACTACTTGTTACCAGACATCTGCAGTTTGACATTTTACTTTCGCTGCATAATTACTTTTCAATATAATATAATATACTGACCTGAGGGAGAAAGACAAAGTAATTAAATTATGCATAAGATCCTTTCCTTCCCAACCCTTACCAAAAAGACAAAAAAAAAAAAAAAAAAAAGAGAGAGAAAAAGCAAGAATAGAAATTAGCATTCTTATGGCTTTTTAAAGAAAAGGACAGAAAATTTTTCCTCTTGACTGCTATGATGATGAGTCCCACTACATAACTTGTCAAATCAGCCACTCTGAATTGAGATTATTGTAAATGCTTCTTTCTATCTTACTTTGCAGCGTGTACCTATAGATTAAGGCCCAAACAATGAAGTAAGAAGAGTGATAGATGAAGCAAATTAATCCCATTAACACTAATTAATCCCATAAATTAAAAGAATAGTTAAAAAAATTCTTTTTAAAGACCCAAAGGGAAGCATACTTGCATTTTTTATAAACACATAATGCTGACATAAATTAACACAGGATAAGATGTATCACTCATTAACAAGGACCTCATTATCAGAGGCCATTTGAATGTGCAAGGTAGAGCATACAGAAGGTAGGTGGGAGTGATGCAATGCCTAACTCTGGTGTGTTCTGCTGCCTACCAGTGCGCAGCTTGCAGAAAGATGCATGATGTCTATATACGGCTTGTGGGGAGAGCTCTGTAAGAAAGGGAGTTCAGAGAAGCTGGCAAACTGGGAGGAGGGTCACTCACATTCCGCAGCAGTATGAAAGGCTGACTCAAATCCCATAAAACTTCAGTGGAACCAGGGCAAGCATCCTACCCACCTGTATCTAGTGTTGATTTCATTCTTCTCTTCCACTGAACAGATGTCTTGTAGGAATTCAAAGAGCTACAGCAAGAGTCTGCATCGTAGGGTACAGTGATGCAAGGAGAATGGTCTGTCTAGGATGAAAATCACTGCCCTGATATGAATCAGAAAGTATTGCTTCCTGCACCTCCTGCATCTTGGGTGAAAGTTTCAGCTGCCTGGTTTAATTTTTGGTTTATTTGATCTGGTACTTGTGTTCTAGCCTCAGAGCACCCCATAGATATCTATGGCCTCAGTTAAGCAAGACACCAGGTTGGATAGATACTCTCAAAGGAAAATGATCATATTGTAAGGATCAGTCTGTTTACAGGATGTAACTCCTGTCCTTTAGACCTTTAAACCATAGCCTACCGGAGGCTGGTGACTAAGGCGTCATACAGCAAAGGAGCCAGTTTACAGTCCTTTTTCCACTTTGCAACAGGATTGGAGAAAGGGTAGATGACGTGGTCAGACATGGTACCTCTCTGTTGAAGATGTGTCCATTTCACAGATCCCAGCGTGGTAGGGGTTAGAAGGGACCTCTGGGGATCACCTAGTCCAACTTCCCTCCTAAAGCAGGTTCACCAAGATCAGATTGCCCAGGAATGCATCCAGGAGGGTCTTGAAAGTCTCCATAGAAGGACACTTGGAGATTTGAGAATTTGGAGGAAGTATTCAAGCTTTATCAGTCCAAAAAAGCTCAACCAGTACATGCTTGTACAAGGAACCGATTTGATTAGAGCAACGAGCTGGTAGATTTGTGATATGGTCTGGAATTTGCAAGTGTTTTCTGATCAGTGTGGAAAAAAGTATCTGAGCTTTTATGTTACAGAACCAGATATAAAAAGGAAGGAAAGGAAAGCTATGATAAAGACTTTGCTCAGCTGTGATGTGCTACATTGAACAATGTTTCATGTTTGACACACACTTTAACCTGACACCACTGTAGTGATAGCCTGAGTATTTTGTCCACCGGAGAAAGCTTTTATCTTGATTTGTTGTGTTATGTATTGCACATTTTATGATGTATCTGAATCAGCTGCCATGATTCCTAGACCTGGGAGTAGCCATCAAATTATCAGAGTCAGCCATCATGTCATTCTAAAGAAATAGTTCTCCCTTGACTCCTCTTCAGTCTCCTCAGCTGTAAATTGGGGTTGGGCCAAGCTTTTTTCAGACACTCTGAATGCCAAATTTATTTTCCTGACATGACTAGTGAGATTGGACTTCTCTGTAATTTACAGTGTAACTTTCTAACATACAAAACCCCCTTAATGTGCTTCTCTCAATTCTCTTCAAACTCACCAAGTTTGACAGCAGAGCCAGTGGTGTTTCTAGTTTGCTCTGCTTTTATGGCAGGGTGTTGTTATATCTGACGCAGCTGCGCTAGACTGAGTCCATAGATTACAGTAAAGTAGACAGTTTTGATTTGAAGATATGAACAGAAAGTTAATCATTGCATTGAGTGACGGTTCAATTGTAGTGTTTACAAAAAATTGTGTCTGATTTCATTTGTATGGCCTGGATTTGGATTTCCCTGCAAAAGAAGTAACAAAACAATCTGAAATATGCCTTTGCCCTCTATCAGAACAAGGGCCTGTATATTTTTTAAAGGATCATAGTATTTATTGGCAGATAGGACACAACTGAGGAAGGGAGTTCATGGGTCGCTGAGCTTCATCCCCTGCTCTGGCAAGCCATCAGGTACATTGCTCTCATGCATGGAGAATGTCTGCCTTTCAGCCCTACCAAAGCCTTGTAGCAAAAGTGTCCAGCATCTTTGCCTACCTCACTGGAAATGTGATTTGTTCATTCATGGCATATTAGCTACCTGAAGGTGTTGTAGAGTACTATGACCACATGAAACTTTTAACAATTGCTTGTCTAAATATCAAATAATTTTCATGAAATCCCAGAAATTATAACCAAAACCAAATAAAAGGTCTATGACTTTGTTTAGCAGTCACATTTATATTTCAGGCTGAATTTCCAGTCTCATTTAAATATATATGTTCATTACTTTTTCTCAGCTGCCTAATGTGTCAAAATATTCAAGCAGAACATTTCAGTAGTTTTGAAATAAAGTCGTTTGTTTTTTTTCTAAAATTCCTTATAGATAAGTTTATACAAAATATAGATTCTTACGTATGAATAGATTTTTACCTCTGTTTATGTTTGGAGCTACATTTTTAAACCTGGAATCAGTTTACAAGATGTTTTACATGACTTGCAAAGCTACTTGTGACTAAGAAGAGGGAGAGACTGCGTTGAGAGCCCCAGTGCAATCTGTTTGACAATCCTGGAAATCTTGGAGTATATCATGACACAAAAGGCAGAGAGGGAGTGTTAATAGATGGCTGGCTGAACATGAGCCAGCAGTGTGCCCAGGTGGCCAAGAAGGCCAACGGCATCCTGGCCTGTATCAGAAATAGTGTTGCCATCAGGAGTAGGGAGGTGATCATTCCCCTGTGCTCAGCTTTGGTGAGGCCACACCTCGAGTACTGTGTCCAGTTTTGGGCCCCTCAGTACAAGAGGGACATTGAGGTGCCAGAGCAGGTACAGAGGCGGCTACCAAGCTAGTAAATGATTTGGAGCATATGTTGTACGAGGAACGGCTGAGGGATCTGGGGCTGTTTATCCTGAAGAAGAGGAGATTGAGGGGAGACCTTATCACTCTTTACAACTACCTGAAAAGAGGGTGTAGTGAGGCAGGAGCTGGTCTGTTGTCTCTAGTGATGAGTGATAGGACAAGGGGAAATGGCCTTAAATTGCACCAGGGGAGGTTCAAGTTGGATATTAGGAAAAATTTCTTTACTGAAAGGGTTGTCGGGCATTGGAGTATCCTGCCCAGGGTGGGGGTTGAGTTGCCATCCCTGGAGGTGTTTAAGAGACAGGGAGATGTTGCGTTGAGGGACATGGTTTAGTGGTGTTGATAGGGCTAGGAAAGGGTTGTACTCAATGATCTTGAAGGTCTCTTCCAGCCGAAAATGTTCTATGATTCTATGAAAACCATTTGCCAAACTGCAGGAGCTGAAGATCCAGGCTGCAGATACCTCATCAGACTGCCACTCAGGCTTCTGAGGAGTCAAATGGATGAGCAGGCATGAGACCTGGCTGAATTGGGTTGGAACCTCAACTAATTCAAACCTTCTCCATGAAATTCTTGTGCTGTAACCAGTCTAGGAGATCAGTCAGTCAAAGGGAAACAGTCTTTTGAAGAGCTTTCCGAAAGTTTGCTTTATTGTCACCAGCATCACTACTAGTGCAACAAGTACTATACCATTTGTGTCCCAGAGCTCAAAGACAGTGGCACATTTTGCTGGGCTAGAGGCAGATCTTCTAGGGCACAGGCCATCTCTTTCACAGTAACTTTACTGGAGTTCACATACAGTACCATAGATAATGGGGTCTCTAATCCATCTGTTAACTGTTCAAATTCACATGACTTCACTTTATTCAGAAATTCTGTGGCATAATAGTCTGTTAGCTCATTTTAGAATCCCTTTATCCCCTGACACTGTATAGAGAAGGTTTCTTTTTCTCTTCTTACTGCTCTACTGCAAGTAATCATACAGCATATGAAAGGAGCTCTGCCCATAGACTCCTCTGATTCTTATTCCCTTTCCCTGAAAAGGACTTTTGCAGATGTAAACTCAGAAATGACACTTTCCTTGACATTTCTCTGGCAATATCTACTTTGAAACTTGGGGAAAAAAAAGCATCCATGCAAGATCTCCTTGAAGCTGACATTATTGTTTTAGTGAAAGACAAAAGAGATAAAACAGAGTAGGGACAAAACAGTGAATGCTTGTTAGTAAACAAAAATACAGTGGGGGAAAACACTCGTCTGGTAAATAAAATCATGCTGATTTAACAGTATTTGAGAAACAAGTCAGAGAGAGAGTCAGTTGGTTGGCAAGCTTTTATAACTCTGGCCTGGCTTTCTTTAGCAAAGACCTCCTTTGAACAATGTGCTTCAGTTTATTTTACAGTGAAGTATTTGTGATCATAGGCATACTCCATTTTTGTGATCCCCTTAACTACCTTTTTCCTATTTGCATTTATATATGCCTTGCCTATGTACAAATCCAGAAAAAAATAACCTGAGTTGGCAGTGTGTACACTTCCAAGAGATTCCCACTTTTAATATCTCCCCTCTGGGCCATATGGTTTAAAGATATCTCTGACTGTCCTCAGAGCTCATTTTCTTTAATCCTGGATTAGCCTTGTTGCCCTTCTTTACCTTTTCAAGTAACTGCACAGTCTCCCTGCCACCTCCCCCTAATGCAGTAAGGAGAAAAGAACATAATACTCAAAATGATTTAAATTTTGACCAAAGCAATTCATAATCTCAACATATCCTCCCTAGGTTTATAAACTTGCTAAACATTTCATTTACCCATGCAGGAGAATGCTTTTTCTACATCTTGATATTTTTAGAAAGAAGATGACAGTTGCATCAAGTTCTTTGTGATGTCTCCAGCAATCTTATCTGCTCTGAATCTTCTTGCATAAAAAAAAATCACTTTATGTCCAGTGGCCATATACACAAACAATTTCAGTTAATTTGTTAAAATAGACGTTTACAAATAGCGATCACTGGTCACTAGTAACAGGTTGTATACAGTGTAGGTGTAACTCTCAGGGGTGATTTTGGCATTTTCAAAGATGATAAGCAAGGTATCTGACAGCAAAACAAATGTTTCTTGTTTGGGATCAAGAAAAGAAATACATAATTATGTAGCAAAGGGACTTCAAATGGAGAAGCTGTGTTATATAATGGTTTGTGAATGCCAGATATATTAAATGAAATTTCTGGGGTTTTATACTCTTTTTTTTTCTAATCGAGAATAGTAACGACAGGATTAAAGATTGCTTCCATAAATCCTACTTCTTACACTGACTTGAAAAATACCATTTAAAAAAGCATTCATCATCTCCCAGCAAGTAGAGAATTGCTGAATAACACTCAAATATTAACAAGGAACACTTTCAAATTATGTAGCTCCAGCTTAATAATGAAGATCCTCAGATCATATCAAAATCACTGACAAAACAGAAATCACGCTTTTTCAAAAACATCAAAATAAGGCAGTCTGCAGCGGTGGTGATGGCTTAAGCAATTATTTATTTTTTTTATTGGAAGACTGTAAACATCTACCAGATTCCTGCTTATTGGTGGTTTTGTAGCAGTGAGTACCCTCTCAGAAACAACTATTATGCTCTTCAAAAATAAAATCTTAAAAAAAACCTAGAGCAAAAATAACAGCACTTAAACCAAACCGACCAGTCAGGAAAAAAGATGACAAAAATCCCGTATGTAACACATGTCTGCTGTTACCTGTGCGTATGAAATTACATTCAATGTTTATAAATGTTTTAGTGTCTTGACATATTTATCTTGATTTTGGGAAATACTGCTTCCTGAGGTGGATGGTCTTGTTGCTAACTCTCCTCCCTGTGTACTGAGGTTTTGCTGGAAATGATTTTGTGATGCTAAAGTGGAGAGCAGGGCTCCAAGGTGTAGGTAAGGGAGCAAGAGAGCTGTGAAAGAGAAGAAACTGGGTGAGATTTTGCACTCTTGCCACCAAGCCAGCAGCCGGCGTAGATGAGACAGTGTTACAAGTTTAGAACAGCTGCCAACTAATGTTTGATCAGGGATAAAATATGCCGAGGTGACAACATCTTGCTCCCCTGCATTTCAGGGACTATCATTAAAAATGCAGCAAGGCTCGTACAGGCCCAGTAGGTCCTATGTTCTCTCAAGATACAAGGGAGAGAGACAAGTTCACAAGATGTCAAGAACAATATCCATTTGTGTTTACTATGCAAACCCGCTGAGTAACCTTTCTATGCATGTTTGTACTAAGGACCATTGAGAATTTAGGGGGAAAAAGGGCTGCTTAGAATGAGAGAGGAGAGGCAGCTAGGGAGGAAAAAATAGGCAGAGACACATGTATTTCGGAAGTGGAAAGATGCCACTACATGGGTAACTGGCTTCTCTGAAGGGGAGGGGAAAAGAAATGCAAGATTAGAGAATGTATATATTTATATATTTGTATACAAATGCAGCTAGAAAAGCTGCAGCACGGCTACAAGTTAGTGTCCGCAACCCCTTCCCTCCTCCCCTTTTAATAATATATTGATGTAAGCAGCTTGCGCATGCCAAACAAATTCTCTACATAAAAAGTCAACTGTCGGAAGGAGGCTCATCAATCTGGCAAAGTGCACTCAGGTAGAACGCCTCTTGGGGAGCCCGCCCTGGCAGCCGTGCTGCTTGGGGGAAAGGGATCGCTCCAGCTGACGGGCTCATAAATGTTCATTAAAGAGTCTTTCCGCCAGTTTACAGAAAAAGCAGCTGTTTTGCAGGAATGCTGGTAATTTATTTCTCAGTGATATTATGGAAAGCTGTTGCGGATAATTGAACTGTAGGAAGTTTTGCTCTTAAAATGGCAGAGACAGCTAGCCGAATTCACTCAATCAGCACCTCTTTACTAGTACAGCAACCACAGCAAATCCAGAGACGTTCAGTTTGGGATTCTTGCAGTTCTGTAGGAGGCATGTTATGTATTGCTTCCCAAATTTCTCATGTTGTCTCATCATTTCTTCTCCAGAGTAGAGGGAGGGAAGGAAATACATTTGGTTTTCTTCTGCAACTATGATTTCGCGATGGATGACAAAGAGATACTCAGCTTTAGGAGGGCTATGCAATGTTGTCAAGCAACTACAAAAGGCATGACTAACATGGCTGATTTGGAAAACATATTTTGTAACTTGAACTACGATCAAAAATTACTTACCAAAAATAAATTGCACGATTGATCTCCTTTCTCCTGAGGCTAGTGGTGAAGGCCCTGCAGATTTCCTGCGTAGAAGACATCACAGGAATTAACTGGGTATTTTCCCTAACTGTTTAATGTTTTAGAAATTGACGTCTGTGCTTTGGTTTTAACATTGTAGAGGTTGTAGTAGTGGTTTGTAAGTGTGGTAGCTTCACAGTGTGGGAAGCAAACTGGCTTGACTCGTAATGTTGAGGGGAAAGGGAAACTCATCATCTTACCCTTACATGCATACCTAAACCCCAACCATAGCCAGGTCATAAAAATCACTAGGTATCAAAACCAAAACAAAAAAAAACACTTCCCAGTGGTTTATTTATTCTTTTCCTGTAAGTATTTCTCTAAAGAACTTTGATATTATTATTAGATTCAGTGTAAAAACTATTAATCTACATCTAATTTTTAATTATTTTTTGAAATAAGCCTTTGTTATAGTATTATGCTGATCTGAAAGAGAGAGTGTGCTACTTTGAAAAGTTTAAACTTTTAATGTTATAGTGACATTAACTAATTTTTTCCAGAAACCAGGAAAAAGTGAAGTAAACTTGCAAAATATTGAACTTTAACTTTGCCAAGGCCTCACTTTAACTTTCTTCCAAAACACTACACAAAATACAGACATCATATGAAGGTACAACTACATTCCAAATAAAAGCAGGGGGAAAAAAAGGGAAAAAAACCTGAAATATAGAAAATTAGCATTACAAACCTTTTCAAGTGTTAAGACTTTGAAAGATCAGCCAAGTATTGTGTGCAATTGTAACAAACTTCTGTTATTGTTGATCTTTTTTTGTCATCCTTTCATCAAGCGTTCAGGTAAAGAAATTGTTTTGCAAACAGCTATCTTTTTTCTTCTGTGAATATTCTTTAAGTTATTTGAATGATGTCATGATCCAAGATTTGACCTTTGACTGTTGCTACCTTTGTGATGAAGAATTTTGACAGTGCTGACAACAGTGTGACATCATTAAAAAGAATTAACATGAGCAGTAAGCAGCTATAAGAAAGAAGCCTGAATTTCCACACAGACACTCCAGTAGCTAACTGATACTCTGGAATGTACTTCCAAAGTTGTATATGGAAATATAGGTGTTAATAACATCATCATTTGAAGGCAACAATAAATGCTCTTTCACACCTGAGAGAACAAATCAGTGTTTTGGTTTTCTTTAGATTGTTTTGTTGTTTGGTTATTTTACTCCCTACAAGCTTTTGTTTCTTGGTGTGATCCCCAGAATTATGCCTGCCTTCCTTTTACTGCATTCCCTTTCTTCACTTGTCTTCGGACACGCACTGGTAGTTTGCCAAACTCGACTAAAAGTCATATGCAAAGTACAATCCTAGATCTGATATTTTTCTTGAATTAGGTGGGGGAGTTAAAACACAAACACTACCTTTCTACTGGTTAGACTAGAGAACATCAGATGCTACTAAAGTATTAAAAATGAGGAATGTGAAATAGTAACAAATTAGGTAAAAAAAAAAATTCATTTTGTGTGTAAAAGCTGTCAATTCTTGTAAGATGTGTTTGCTAAAAGTCCCATCTCCTAGGCCCATTTGATAGTATCGGAATCTCAGCATCCATTCATAAAAATGCAAATGTTAAAAGATTTGTTCTCATGAAGAAAAAGAAAGCCCACCTGAAAATGTTATATGAAGGCATCAGAGTTTCAAACAAATGCAGGAAGCCGAACGGAAGGATGGTGTGATATAGATATGCATGTTTAAACCTTGTATTAACTACCATTAAAATTTAGGATACTTTGAGTCTTAACCTCTGTAATTTGGATGGGGTGGCACAACATCATCCATTGTCAGTTATCTCAGGATCCCTCATTGCTATTGCTGCCCCTTACTTCCCCTCCATATTGTTCGTATTCACAGCAGCTGTTTTGTTTTGCCTTTTTAACTCCATCTTGACCTCGTCTTGCACCACTTCTAACGATTCAACTTGTTGAGGAAGACTTACTTCAGTCACGTAGCAGGTGATTTGCATTTTAGCCATCAGCATCAAGGTTGGGATGTCTTCACTTCAAGAAGAACCACTCTAACACTTAGCTTTGACTTCCCTCATGAACGAATACCGCCTACAGCTGATGTCAGCGGTGTGCACACAGTTATGGTGTCCACACACACAGAGCTGAAGGGGTTACATAGTGCAGGTTTGTTCTGCAGATCTGTCATGTGTCAACAATCTTGACAGTTTTAGCAGGTGGATGTGCTCCTGGCCTCCAGCCCCCTTCATTGTGGAAACTAGTTCATCATTCAGGATGGGTGCAGCCCAGCCATGTGCTGCAGCTGGCAGTGGAGAGGAATTCCATCGAGGCTGGCAGGAGCAATGGTAAGACAAAAACTTTTTCCAGATCCTTTGTAATATGTCAGAAATACCTTGACTGCTCTAAGCTCAGGCTAAAATCAGAGAACTGGTTACCTCACAGGTTTATTTCTATCATTCGTCACTGTTTTATTTTTACATCCAGCTATTAAATGGGCTGTCATTTTCAATTAGTTTGTTCCAGAGCAGTATGTTTCTGACAAATTTGGATAACTGGGAGTTTTTTAAAGGGGAGCTTCCTATGTGAGGTTTTCAGTGCCTGCTTGTCGGTACTAATTAGTAGTGCTTATAAATTAACTATAAACCTCCTTTACAAACCAGTAGGAGAAAAACTGTGCACTGTGCTGGGTATGATTAAGATATTAGAGCAAAGAATTTGATAGCAAACACAGAAAGAATTTTTATTGGCTCATCTGTCTTTCAGCCTTTGTCTTGTGAAAATAATTTTTTTAAAAAGGGTTCCTGCTCTTTTTTGAAAAAAAAGATGTAAGGTTCATTTGTTAGCGAAGATATGACTATTTTAAAGCAACATTGCAATGAAAGCCTAAAATAAATAATTTTGATTTTAAAAAAAGGGGAGAAAATAGACTATAATATGCAAATGTGTACATCCTCTACTTTCAACCTAGAGAAGCAAATAAAATATTTTTAAGACTGTTTAGAAGAAGGTAAAAAGCACAAAACCCTTGCAGTAAAAGAGAAAAATCTCTGCCTTTCCTCCTCATTTTGTCACTCTGTCTTTCATTTCTAAGACTGACTGCTCTATATGTTGTTGAAGCATCACCATCATCTCTGAACTAGCCTGAAAAAATGTTGACACCCTTCTGCCTATCTTTCAGTGTAATGTCTCCAATGGCTTCTCCATCTGATTCTGATCTTGTCACTTAATCTAGAGACCTGCTGCGTCAAAGGACACCAGCTCGCTGATGCTGCCTAAATCTGTCCTGCCTGAGCCTGAGCAGCCAATAACCCAGACTTGTGAAGTGAGCCAGGATACAGCACATCAGCTGTATTGCTGAGCTGCTTTGTGAAAGGCATCTGTCTTTGACTGCCCAGCTACCCTGTGTTCTAAGAATGTCAACAAAAACATATACTCCCAATCTCTACTCTCCTTTTTCTCTTTTGGGACTTTGTGTATTTTATCACATTTAGAACGGAATGACAGAAATAACCTTTTCCTCCCACTAAGAAAGATAGCTTGACACAGAAAATAGACCTGAAGTCTTCTGTCTGAAGAAGGGACTTTTTGATGAAAAAGAGACAGTTGGGAATACTTTGTGCCTTTTCAAATTTTTATTTTATTTTTTTTTCATGTTTCCTATTATCTGCATTTCCAAACTTTGGCCTGAATTTTGAAACATTTGACATGTTACTGATGAGTTAAGGTTTCTAATCTTTAAAAAGTGAAACGTGTTTAAGTTTGTTGTTGTACACTGAAAGGTTGCATAATACACCTCTGTCTCTGTGGTCCTATCACTCAGTGCAATGAAAGAAAAAACCCAAATACTTCTAATTTTTTCTCACTGAGAAGATGTGAGGCACAGCCATAACACAATGCATGCTTCTGCCATAATCTTTCTTTCTCCACAGATACACTGCAATCTGCAAAGTGGAGAAAGCAAGGCTGTAAAGGGATGATCACTACGTTCAGAGTGACCCTCTGGGGAACTCTGAGCAGATGTACACAATCTCATGGACTGATGTGGACCATGTTTGGCAATATTTTTGTCAGCTTAGTATCAAAGTGGTCTTTCAGAGCATTATTGAAACATGGAAGTTTTGGGGGTTTTTTAATTAACGTTTTTAGGAAAAGTTGGATATTGGTGGAAATGCCCATCTATCAGTGAAGGTGGTCTTCATGGGGTCTTGGCCAATGGTTCCTGAGAATCCAGAGCAATTTGCATTGCTTTAGTCTGTATTTTCCATGTGGTCTCCATCTCTGTTCATTAGATGGTATCTCTGTCAAACATACATTCATTGAACAAGTAATGTCTTTCTTTAGGAAGAAAAGTTTTGCTCCCTGGACTAAAGATATGGCCACAAAGTGAAAGCCATTGCCTTTTTTTCCTAACTGGATTAAATTGTGTGCTAATATCACACTATAGCTGGCAATATTCATGTGTTATCTGCTTTGTATTTTGACTGAAAGTGGTGTTGCATTTTCCTGAACACAGTATGTACAGAAGAGCGTACTATAATGAAGGCTTCACATAGCAGTTATAACTGAGATGCTAGTTGATGCTGTTAGAAACTTTCATTAGCTTCCCTAGAAATTCCTGTATATTTTACTGTGGGGGTATTGTCTCTTACCTTTTAAAATGTTTGTTCTAGTCTGCTTTAGTTTTCCTCCTTTTTTCCCCATTGTTTCCAATTTGCTATTTTTTTCTGTGTCTTTTAGTTGCATATCTGTTTTCAGTGTCTCTCAAAGACCTAATGAGAGTTACTCTCGTTTTGTTTTAAGAGTTTCCTTTTCTTGAATGTGTAATAGTGTTATTTTCATTTCTTTTCAGATATTGCTGTGGTGTTTTGTCCTAATTCCTTCATGACTGTTTTAATTTATTCCTGCATATTCCCTACTTCCTCGTTCTTTTTACTATTTTTCATTTTAGCAATGAACTGGAGTTCACTTAATCTATCTCTTAGAGAAAAAATGTTCTTTGAATTTTATCCATGTTTTCTGCAGGTTTCTTTATGAATTAGGTACTGATTGAATTCTGATATGGACTGTATGATTTTAATATAGCATACTCTTTTAGTTAGAGGACATTAATCTACTCTAATAACTGTTATTATAAGATGCTTTGAACACTGTCTTTCAAAATTGACGGTTTTCTAATGGTATGTCATGCAAAGGCATAGTTTTCAGTCTTCAGAATTCACATTTGCCTTTTGTTTTGCACAGTTTTTCAGGAAGATTTTTTTTTTCTTGCTATTACTGTCATCTGAGGCAGAATATATGGTTCATTTGCTTTGTCCAAGAACTTAATTTTTAATTTCTTCTGTTTCTGAGTAATTCGTATCATGTACATACAGGGATAGAGTACTTGAATATATATGTCCAAGAGATAAATGCACCATTTGTTATCTATTAGGCTTACATTATAGTTAACATAATTTAATTTTAAATATTTTAATTTTTTTAAATCTTATTTTTAAAACATTGTTCTGTTCTCACATATTTACCTCAGCAGAATCTTGTGCAAAGGGCACAAGAAAACTTAAGACCCCAAGTATATTATAGCTTCAGACTTTCACTTACAGACATGATAGAGAATTGTTCATTTTGAGTGTTTAGCTTTTGCAGCATTAAATGTAGCAAATATCAATGCTAATTCTGCTTTGTGTTCATGTACATATCTACAAATGTATATTCAGTCTCATTATGCCTCTACTTGGGCATCAGACACTTTTAGCCATGAATTTTAAATACAACATTCTTTCTGCATTCCTTTCTAGTTGTGAGGTTCAACAGAAATGAGCAATCTTGTAATTCTACTCATGAGTTACAATTTCAGAAACTCCTACTTGCAAACCTACATTCCAAATATCCTCATTTAAAAATGAACTGCTGTAATTATATGATCATTTCATTTCAAATCTACAGGGGATGGTAACTCAATATAAAGCATGAAAAAATTAATGAGAAGCTTAATTATAATAATATCATTAAATCCTAATAAGAGAAAAAGTCTAACTTCACTTTATTTTAGCTTGGATACCTAATATAATTTTATTACAGTACAGTAAATGTATCTCCTGAATTTTTAGAGAAAGTAATAATGTAACAGCAAAGGTTGGATAATTTTAATTTTCTTTTCCCTTTTTTTGGTTTAAAGTATAAGTACAAAGTTAAAAAAGAAAACCTCTTCACAGTGCACAGGTATGTGAACAACATCTAATGCTGTTTAACTAGTATCAGCCATAGATTTCCCACCGATATTTATCACTTCCCTTTACCAGAAAACTGGTCATTATGCCAATGCATAATTTTTCACAAAAATATCATTGTTCTTTCACAGTTCAGAGTCTAAATGCCTTCATTCATAGCGGCTCAAGACAGGATCTTTGAGGTGCATTATCTTCTACTTTAAAGAGCAAGATACAAATAATAAGAGCCAAACTTGAGTTACCATGGCTACAGAATGGAAGCTGTATTCATTGTCTATTAATATTTAGCAGATATCAGAATTTCCATCTTTTTTAACATGTACAATCCAGATACTTTACAGAAGTTATTTATAAAGAGCACAACATTCCTGAACACACAGCTCTGCTGGTGACAAATGTTTAAATGTGGAGTGCATTAGTGTGGCATCAGACATTGTCAATAATGCATGCTCACCACCATTTAATTATTTTGAAAACATCTGTTGAAGTAAAATATGTTCCAGAGGGGAATAAGGAAGTTAAGTGCATTAGTGACTGTGTTAACCACATTTCACTCCGTAACATAGAAAACCCTAAAGGAAAGACCAGGATTCAAGGACATCAGGAGAATGTTAAAATTCATCTTCACTTTTAGTCATTGTAGTGGTTTAGTTAAGTCTATTGTGTAGGGTCAGTTTTCCAAGAATTTTTAAAATAGGGCTAAAATATTGGATCAGATTATGTGTCGGAAATACTTTTTCTCCATGGTACACTTGAATGTGTACCATTTGTCTTCTGAGAGATCATAACAATTACTGATGTAGCGTGATGCCATTTTACAGGTGACTATTACTTTTGACTCTGAGTGAGGGAGATCTAGTAAGCTTCCTTTCCTTAGTCCTTTTGCCTTTCTCTCATATAGTGTGTGGTTTCTCACTAGAAATAAATAGTTTATTTCCTTTTCTACTTGTTTTTTCCTAGCTTACTCCAACTGTTAGAAGCATTTTATTCATATATTTTTTAAATTAAAAATCCTTCCATGGTTGGTTTCAGAGCCTGATGTCAATAAGTTTATGTACGACTAAGTAAAATGTATCCAGCTATACCTATTTCATCACACCATGTTTCATAGATTGTTTAAGGAAGACATACAGGATGCTTATCTAACATACTCCACTCGAATAATTCTCTTGTTGTATACTTTTTACAAACAATATCAACCATCATTGTCAAGTTAACTTAGTGTGTCATAATTAACGGTACAAGGAGCTAATAGACTTCTAGTCAGAGTGTACCAATACAGATATGCCACGGGCAGTGTAAGGCAGCAGCGTTGAATTATGTGGTCATGAATTTAGTAATGGACAACATGTTCCTCTAACTGCTGCAGAGAGAGGAAGGGAGCCAAATAATGACTATAACAGCCCAGCATGCGGCACTCAGCATTTAAACTTCCCTGGAAGTCCTCAAACCTAGTCAGTGGAGATAGCCTGGAGCCTCCAAAGAACGTTGTAGAAGCAAGGTACTGACTGGGGAGCTGACAGCAGCACCCAGCAGGGAATAGCCAACGCTGACCTGAAGGGATCTATATATGGCTGAAAATGCTACCAAAGAGGAAAATATAGCTGGACTAAAACAGCAGTAAAAGGGAGATTTGTGAAGAACGGGTGACACTCTGGTAGTGAAAAGAAACTCCCAGCATGGGAGAAAGCAGGAAGTTTCAGGGAGAAGAAAAACTCAGGTCAAAATCAGCAAAGAAAAGGAAGAGAAGGGCAGTACGCTGTGCCAGAGAGGCTGCAGTGTGATGTACTCCTGAGGTGGCAGGAGGAGGTAGAGTCCCGTCTTTAGGCAATCAGTAATGAACACAGCCTGAGGTCCTTGGCTGCTCCAACTCAGGGAGAAGGGACGGAGGCTTCCAACAGTGTTTGATCCCACTTAAGATATGATTAATTTTCTGAAGGGTAAGCATGTCTGTCTATTGACTGTAAGGGAAACATGGTTGATGAGATTCCTAACTGAGGCCCCATCATTAAACGCTCAAAGTTTGTCGAGATAAATCCAGGCTGGGAGTGTATGGGGTTAATAGTCCTATATCTTTATCTCAGCAGGAAGCCAGTAAGGGTGTTAATAGTGAGAACTCTCTGAAAACCATTAGAGGAATTCTGGGGAGCTCTACTGCTTCATGGTCTCTTTCATCAGCCTCTTTAGTCTGACAAATAGCTTGAGGCTGCCTACCAGCCAGTTATTTTTAAAGGTGTGTGAAAGTGGCTAGAAACATCTGTTCAAAGCCACCATTTTGAACTGTCTTTTCAACAATGTAAAAAAATCACCAACCTAATTTAAGCTGAATATTCATAACTACATTTTCACCAACATTTTTCAGTTTCTTGATTTTTTACTTGTAAAGATCATTTGTCCATATAGATAATCTCGAACCAAGAAAACAAAACGGAGAAGAAAACTAAACTTTCTATGTGTCTGGACTGCATAGGTGATAATCACCCTTCACTCTCAGTTACCGGTGAAAAATATCAATTAGCTATTCTATCAGATTTTTGAAAATACGAGAAGGAGCTTGTGGCTAGAATTTTTACATTCTCCCTAGTACCTTCTACAGATAGGTGAGGAGAGGGTGGATTTTTCATGTCAGCTTTCTGACCATCATAAATGAGGCAATACTAGACAGAAAATTTGTACCACGGGAAAAAACCCCTCCGTAGAGGCTTCAGTATGACACCACCACAAGTTCAGTGCAGTGAACAAAGTCCTAGTTTGTACTGAAAGAATCTTTCTAGGGAAAAGCTTTTGCAATCACAAAGCAGGTAAAGAAATTACTATTTTATTTGCATGGTTGTGGAGATAATATAATAGTGGTAGCGATACTGCAATTCTTGAGTTCCTGGACTTGGCACTTCACTTCTATTTTGTCCTTTTTCAAATCTGCACATTGTTTTCAAAAATCAAATCAATTGCACTTTTTGCCGTACGTCTTATAAATGTTGTAGTCACGTACGTATATGATGCGGATGTTTATTTTCAGCTGCCTCTTGGCCCTTCTTTATGTTATTGCAACTCTTGAGGTTTTTTTGGTGTCATTTGAAATATGACAGTTTAGAAACAGTTACAATAGCGAACTGGCCGCATAGAGCATTTTTCCTACTATTTCTTATTGAAAACATACTGTTTGTTATTTACTTCCAACTTTGAGCTCTTTAAAATGGAACAGTCAGAGAATACAGAGAAGTTTCTGCCAGTGAGTTCTTTCCATACACAGCCTGTTAAATAATTTTAAAAAAAATAATAAAATCTGCATATTTAACATAATTTAACATCTCTACAGCTTGAGCAATTATCCTAATAGCAGGGAACCAAGACCTACTGGTAAGTTTTATCCTCCCTTTGTCAGACTTGTTTCTTTGATATTAGTATCTAGATGCATACCACAGGATGAAACTAGGCATTATTAAAGGAGGGTCAGCATTCTGTTAATCTAATTTAAAAGCATTAAGGGGAGTAGAGGAGCATTAATTGATTTGTTGGGAGGGTTTTGACTCCAGCCAACCTGATCTTGCTGTTTACACTCTCTCTTCATTTAGACTGTATTTAAAAAAAAAACCTACTTGAGCTGTAGTACAATATGTATTGTATTTTGGCTTTAATTAAAAAAAAAAACACAAAACCTATAGCAGGTATTGACACATATATAACATAGCTACATGTCTTTATCAATGTAGTGACTAAAGTGAAGTGATTTAAAATGCCACAACTTTCAGTCATCACCAAGTAATCAGTTTTAAAATAATGGTAATAACTCTGTAAAAATTAGTCTTTAGCACTAAGAAATTAAACTGTTTCAGTAGCACGAAGCAGGCTGCTTGCAGAAAGGAGAATTAGATGCTGAGCAAATGTAGTGTTACCAGCATAATCTTGAAACAAATGAGAAAAAGTATTTCTGGAGTTGCTTGGATATTTTTTGGACGATGATTTAAAAATTACAAATTGTTAAAATTGTTGAAAACTTCTGTATTTACAATTAAATTTTTGCAGTTGAGATTCTAAAGTATTATTGGAGGAGATATTCCTTTGTTTTATAATTTGTTTTTTTCCTGTGACTCCTATCTCCTCTCACCCTTCTCTTTTATATGCAATGAAAAAAGCTAACAGAATAAAGGGAGATTTAGTAACAACCTGGAGAGAAAAGGTATGGAAGTAGTTCTCTGTGCATAAAAAGCATGGACACTCATTTTTATGGATTCATACCAAAGATTGATGAAGTTGGCATTTAAGAAGGTTCAGTCTCTGACGGAAAGTGTGATTGAAGTTTTCCCAGAGTGGGAGCTTTTACTGGGTTCCTTTCTGTGTGGATTCTCTCCACGTGAGCCTTTTCTTCAGTGGGGACAATAATGAATATCTATCAATGTCTGTTTTGACAAAGCTTGTAGGAGTTACAACAAATCTACTCCTCTGTCATATTTGGATGGCTGGCCAATGAATGAAAAATTACTGGAGGGAAGACAAACATGCGTATTCATAAGTGACAAGATTTTATTGGGAGAGAAGATAAATACCCATATATTTTCAAAATCTAAATTTTGAAATATAAACGTGCATAAAATTTTCTGATGAAACATTTGTCCTGGCAAATTTTGACTGTATTTTCAGGTCCTTCAAGCCAAGATCATAATAAATTATTTTCAAAGACTTCTACTCAAGAATTTTCAAATACAGAAGTATCTTTGCAGTTTGCAAGCCATAAAAAAAAAAAAAAAAAAGGAAAAATTTTTAAATTACTTTACTAGCTATATATGATCAGCTCTGTATACTAGAGGAGCTGATGAAACTCTTGAGTAAACTGCTAGCATTTGGCTGCAATTAATCAAATAAGTGTGAATTTAGGTTTTTCTATGTCATGTATTTTGTGTAATGGCACTAATTTGGCATCCAGAGAACACACCTTAGATTTAGCCTTGAATAATTGAGAATATATCCATGCTTTTAACAGAGTTCCTGAAGGAAGGAAATAATCCTAAAATAATTAGAACTCTTTCTGAGAAGGTTCCAGGTCTATTAAAATAAGGGACATTTATCTGTGCTAAAGCCAAGGGAACAGCTCCTATTCACAAAACTACCTCATTTATGGCACAGTGTGTCATCCAATCTTTGAGGTGCTTAAACTTCGATATATACAGCTGGAGTAAAGGAGGCTGCACCCACAAGGACTGAGAAGGAAAAGACTTACCTGTGTCACTTTAGGTGTATGACATACTGACTGAGGTTGTCTTTGTGAAGTTTTCTATTCCACATATCCCTAGTCAAAGCAATTCAGGGTATAGAAAATCAGGCACTTGCCAGGTAGGATCATAGGCACAGTAATTCACCCACACTGAGTGCTGGCTATGGCAAGAGCACTCCTCTTCTATAAAGCTTTCTAGCAGTCAGAGAGCTTGAGAACCCAAATCCCAGGCATGTGCTTTAAGCACCATCCTTTTCAGGGAGTCCTGAGGAGCGTTGATGCTCTTTGGGTGACTTGGGGAAGAATGGAGAGAGAGTTAGCAAATATTTGTCTGGGAAAAGGTCAGATCTCACAGCTTTTCTGGCCCAGCAGCAATTATACTGCTTATTTTTTGCCATGGATGGACCACTATTGAGGGCACAGTGGTCCATCCTTGCTGAGGGTGAGTTGAGAGTGTCTGTTGAAAACATTGTCAACCTCTGGGGCTAGTGCACCCCCTTGCCACATGGCTGCTCTTGGTCTCAGCTCTTTGAAGTGACCTCCCATTGCGTGACAAAGAGAATGTCCAAGTAGAAATGCTGGCGCTTCATGGAAGACATCCATCTGTCCCTTTTACCAGGGAGTAAGAAGAAGCTGCTTTCCTTCTTTTCCAGTCTTCCCTTACAGAATCACTTGATCTGGAATTTTGATGATTTAAATTGGTCTCAATAATAGTTATAATTAAATATCAAAAATCTATGCTATAAAGAACACATTTTGAGAATAAATGTGATGATTTACTCAGGTAGATGTCTTGTGAGAAATTAAAGTTATTTACCTGCAATTCATACCCTACAAAGATCAATTAACAGTTTCCTAATTCTTCTCCATGTAGAATTGTTCTGGTAATTTCTGATGGGGTTTTTTTTTTGCCTGATTTCTGAGTAATTTGGAGAAAATTTAAAGTATAGCTTGATGAATACTAAAACATTGCATTTGCAAATGTCTGTTGCAATTATGTCAGCTTTTCAACTTTAACCAGGTCAGTTTTTATTTAAATGATAAATCTTTTTAAGTCTGCCCTAATATACAGAAGCATTTGCTTATCATAGTTACGCAATGAGAATGCCACTGCTAAATAAACGGTTTAAAAAAATCATCCTTTATGATTTTGCAACCTTGAAATAGTTTTCATTTCTGTTTTCTTAAAATTTTTTCATATGTAAAAGAAATCAAAAAGAAAGCAAAGCTAACAGCTGAAAACCTGTTTCACCGCAGTAGAAGATGGAATTTGCCACCATAAAGACATGTCAAAGCATCTGAAGGTTCATGCTCAGACACTTGACTTGAAATGGGGGTACTCCAGTTAACTAGTGCAGTTTAAATTCTTACATGTTGTGTAAAGGCCTGTGATTACAATACTCTAAACAAAATCTGTGGAAGTCGGAAGAGAGCACTTAAAAAACCAAAATCTATCCCCACAAAAAAAGAAGTGTATATTGAAGATCTCCACATGCTTTTTTTTTCTCTAGAAGCCACGCTTCAATAATTCAGGAGGAGCAAGAACCAGCAGATCTTACAGCATATTTGATGTGCCAGCAAACAGACTGGAGATTGTTTCATTTCAATTAGCCCCTTTGTTGCCAACAAAAGACTGACAAACACACTGAGAGAGGGACAGACATATGACACTTTTGCTTTCCACTTTGCTTTTTATTTGATGATAGTCCTCTTATCACAGCCTCTTGCCGATTCCCCTGCCTTGTGCCCGCTTCCTCCTTTGCCATCCTTTATCTACTATTGTTCTCCTTGTATCATCTTACTTGGGATCAAGTGATTCTCTCCAGTGCAAAAATAAGAAGACGTATTCTTTTTCAGCCTCTTCTGATCTCCCAGGCTAATTGGCTCAGGTGTAAACCAAGCCAGCAGGGCTGCGACTTTGATGTGACACTTTAGAGCGGCGCACCTGGTAACATCCCTGTTTGTGTGTCAAATACCAGCCGGCCTTGCCTGCTGCTCAAACCCAGCTAATAAAAACGCTAGTAATCACGTTGTATTACAAGGCTCAAATTCATGCTGTTACTTTATTGCAAGGTTGTCATTAATTTTGCAGGGTGAACCTGGAATCTGATCTGACCTGTTTTTAATAAGTGTGGGTCTGTGTCTGTGTGGTAGTGTGTAAGTGAGTGACAGAAAGGTGACTGCCAGCTGTTTCTTCTTTACATATGGTGTTACCCTTTGCTTTGATCAATAATGCTGTTTCACTTTAAAAAGAAACTCATTTTGTAAGGATGCAGAAGATGGGCCTTCCTACCTTCTTTGTCCCTGTGGTTTATTTGTAAAGCATACACAATTAGGGAAAGGTCAGTCAACAATAAGTAATACCTTAACTGCTTTGCTAGAGATTGTTCGTCTCATTGCTCCATAGAGCTAGACTCTTTGTTGAACAGTTGTCTTATTATTGTTGCTTGTAATGATATTTGGTAGAATTACAAACCTAAGTAAAGCCTGGAAAAAACAGTAATAATTTTAAAAATAATCAAAATAAGGTCATGCCTAAAATGAGCAAGTCAAAATCCTTCTGAGTCACAAGTATTCTTTTTAACTCTAGCCCAATACAAATACTGGCATATATTATATTTATATAACTATACATACATATGTGCATGTGCTCCTTTGAGTTTTAAAATACTGTATATTTTCACTTTTATTGTGGGGAAAATGTTAAATCTTCCAAAACTCTGTATAACTATAAATACCTTCAATATTTAACAACAAATTTATTGTCTGATCAGCCAAGAGCTGCAAGAATTTGTATTGGTGAGATAGGAATGTGGGATAATAATAAGATTTTATTTTTGGGTATCGAATTTTCATCAAATGAATTTTGAACATTGCTATTACTCGTTTTGGTCACAGTGGAGAAATATTTTTGAATGCTGAAAGACAGAGTCACATTTTACAGAAGAAGAAATGCAGGTGAGTAAGAAATAAAGTAAGCACCTAAGGAATTAGCAAAACAGATTAATGGCCATTTTGAAATTTAATAAAAATTACAAAATTTCTACAGGTACTGGGGAAAAAAAATCTAAAATCCCTAAACTGAAAATGAAAGGGGAAAAAAAACATTGAAGGTGGAGAAAATATGCATCAAAGATTCCTTTTCTAGTTTCTCTTCTTTTCATCTCCTCCCCTTCGCCCGCAAAACACTGATTTTGAGCTTTCAGTTTTACAGCGTGACCAGGAGTCTTTACAAGAATACTGGAAATTAGCAGCTCAAACTGAACTCAGCATCACAAAGTGAACCATTCAGTGCTCTATCTGCACTGCAGGCACTCTGGTGTCTGTAATGACTAATAAAACCCAGTCAGATCTTCCCATCGCAAATGTACTTTGTACTGCCATAGATAAGTTTCTGTAAGTTAAAATTCACTATGCTTATAGAGAAGAGCTATAAATTCATAATGCACAAACCATGAGTTATTTAATTATGAAAATAATAGTGGTCCACATAAAGAATTTTTCTGGTAAGCATTTTCCAAATTTTACAAAGAGTATCTCACTTTAGGCTCAGTTGTATTTAATGCTGTCTTGAATTGTTTATGCAAAAGGACTGAAAAGCACATTGATGGTACATGAGGTGAAGAAAGCTGAAAAAAACCCCTCAGAGATTATCAGTAAAATGAGAAAGACAATGAGGTAAAAACTCTCCGTCACCTTTACATCATTAATACACTTATGACTTTAAAAGTGCAAGAGTAAAGCAAGCCATCTGATGAAAAAATAAGCCAGTTCATATACTTATATAGCTGGTAGAAAACAGAACCATGAAAAGCATGCAATAAGGAGACAAAAACGGTTTAGCACAGTTTTGAATTGTATGCTTAGAGACTGTTGTTGCCTGTCCATTTCAAGTGACAATCTATAACCTTGCATGCTTTAATGATCACTTCATTATTAGAAATAGAATGAGTAATTGGAGGTAGCTTAATTTGCAGGGAAAATTTACATGTCAGAAGCTCCATGTCTATTGCAATTCAAGTTTTGAGAGTTTTGCATTTGTTTCCTGTATTGGTTTCAGTGAGAGCACGAAGACTCTCACAGGAACACCCATGAGTTGCTGGCAGGAAAAGATGGGAAGAGCAAAGTCATAATAGAGGGATATTTTGAGGAAGTGAGAGCAAAACATTAGCTATTACTGTAGAAAGTAATATATAAGGAAATATAAGGAAAATACTTCCTTGCAGTTTGACATTTACGCTAGAGAAAGAATCATCATCTACATTTTTAAACTTAAATGTGGGACACAATTTCTGTCCCACTTTCCTGATTCTCAGAAGGTCTGGGACCACTGAAATCAGTCTTATCCCTTTCCTTCTGCACCCTACCTTTAATCCTCATCCTGGAAATATTTTGTATGTATCTCCCAAAGTCAGAAGTGGAGCGTGCCCTCCCTTGCGTAAGCAGGTTTTCAGTGTTCTCTTGAAATACCAAGTGGCACTGGGAATGGAAATCTGAGAAGAGATACATACTTAGACCACTAATAAAAGGCAGTTGAAAATCACATTACTGTTGTCTACAGTAACAAGTTATAGTTTCTGCTCTTTTGTGTTTGTTCTTGCTGATTGATGGAAACTTAAAAATAAATCATGGTAGTCCTTCTCTGTGTCTCCTGGCACAAGGCTGTAAGAGGCTTCTCTAGCTTTTTTTGTGATCTATACTTGTAGACCTGTAGGAGTATATTGTGCTTATGGCAAGTTATGAAGTGGGAATTAGCTTTCATGGGAAGCAGAATTAAATTCATCAGGAAGACATTACATACTAATTTTCTATACTGAAATAATTGTTACTAGTTTAATAATGAGAAAAATAATTTGTAAACATCTTCAATTTTTATATTGATGGTAGAAGCCAAGAACGAGGTACAAATGATATATTTGAACTCAAATGTTTTCATTCATCTGATTTATTTCTATTACTACTTGAAGTAAAAAATATCTAAAATATGACAATTCTGCCTGTATTTTGCATCTTCTCTTTGCATTGGCTTTATTTTGCTGTTTTATTATATTTTTAAAGGCATAGATACTTAAAAGTTCTAGTTTTCTCCTGGATTTGCAAGTAAACATACTTGTTATTTGAATAAGTAATTAATTTAGTTTCTTATTGACATGGTCCTGAGCCTGTTTTTCTTCTGATATTCTTTGAAGAGTTACCCTTGCGCACCCTTGACATTTCCAGGGTGGCAATGAAATAATGTGTCTTGGAAGAGTTTCAAAAGCTGCCCTTTGGATTTTAATTATTACTGAGCATAGGAAAGCCTGCAGAGGAAGAAACTATTTTAACTGTCCACATATATTCCTGAAAACACTACTAATTAACAAAACTAAATGAAACTAAATGAGTGTTTGTCTGGTACAAAAGGAACAGGCTAGAAGAACATGTGAGACATTGTAATATATGCATGTTTTATTAAAATAATTATGGGCCAGATTCTATCCATTACTTAGGCACTTTATTCTGTAACGAAGCTCAGTAACTCAAGGGAGAGCCAGATCCCTGTTTTAGAAAGTTGTAGTATCTGGTGCTGAAGAATCCATACTTCTGTGCAACTGTTCCTCTTCTGGCTCCTTTCTGTAGTTTTCTACAATGGAGTAGCTTCTACATTATCAGCACCTGCCTCTTTTTCTGTGCAACACTTTTGCACGTACTCCCTTCTAGGGTACAATTTCTCACATCACGGAGCTGTGCATAATTTACACTGCCAATGATGAAGACATCGTTTTACCATTCTGAACAAAGTGAACTCCTTTATGTGGCATGTTTATAGGTATGTAAAGATTTATGTAACAAGAACTGTCATGGCTTCTATTCTAGAGAGAGATGGGAATTCAAGCACTTACCCCAACCTGGAGCCTATCTCCTTAGCACTACTAGCAGAGAATATTTTGGAGAATGTAGCTGAACATCACTTGGGTATTGTTTGTGAAATATTTCACAAAAGCTTTTTTTCATGGAGAGTGGAAAGAATTCCCTTCTTATGTCTCCCTTCCTTGCTACAGCTAAACATGTTAGAAAATACTCATAGAGTATTTATAGAGAAACGATCAACACAGATTTAGGGGGGTTAGGAAAAATATGATTCAGTTACAGCATCACAGAATGTTAGGGGCTGGAAGGGACCTCAAAAGATAGTTGAGTCCAACCTATCTGCCAGAGCAGGATCACCTAGAGTAGGTCACTCAGGAATGCGTTCAGGTGGGTTTTGAATATCTCCAGAGAAGGAGACTCCACAAACTCCCTGGGCAGCCTGTTCCAGTGCTCTGTCACCCTCACTGTGAAAAAGTGTTTCCTTGTGTTTACACAAACCCTCCTATGCCCAAGTTTGCACCTATTGCCCCTTGTCCTGTCACTGGACGTCACTGAGAAAAGCCTGGCTCCGTCCTCCTGACACTCACCCTTTACATATTCATAAACATTAGTGAGGTCACCCCTCAGTCTCCTCTGGAGAGTTATCTGCTTTCTTTTTGTGATGGACATGAAGTATGATCAGCAAATTTACAACAATCATAATGGCATAGAGTAATTATTTATTTAAAAAAAAAATCTATCGCTGTTATTCTTTCGGACTGTATTTATTTCTTTCCCAACAGAACTGAGAGAACAATGTCCTCATATGACTTCCAGTCTCTTTCAGTATATACTTTTGAATAAGGTTTCACACTGCAATTTTCAACATTTTTCAGAAGAGCTGTGGGATATGTGTAATTGAGAAGGGAATCCCAAAACAACTGACTACAGAAGATTGCACAGTATGAGTTCAGCGATGTTACACTTCTTATCTTTCTAGAGGTAATTTCAACAAGCGTGGCAAACTTTTAAGGTGGTGGTTAACATACATGTGTCTATTGAAATAATTTTTTTAAAAGCTTGGGGTAGAAATGTATTTTAATAATAGCTATTCTACTTCTCCAATAAATGTCCAGCCCTACCCATTCATTAAAAGCATACTTTATTATATTATTTGCATTAATCCATTCTTTATTTGTTTGTTTGTTTTAATGAAAAACCTGCCTCACTACTCTCTCTGGAGTAAGTAGCAGAAACAAAAGAAGCCAGACTTGCCCAGTTTTTCTGGTTGACTTAAATCTGCAAGGAGAAGCTCCATTCACTAGTACAGAAACTCCCTATACAAGTCAAAACCGAGATTTTTTTCCGAGCCAGTTTGTTAGTGTAAGATTTTCTGTTCTCTTTTACTTTTCTTGCCTGTTTGTTTTTTTTTGTTTTGTTTATTTTTTTTCCTAAAGGTGAGAAAATCATTGTGGACTACTTCTCACCATTGACCTAGTAGCACATGATCGTATTTTCTTACCTGTTTGATTTTCATCACTTTCTCTTATCTATTTTAAAAAATATATGTACAATCCTTTTACCCTTAAGACTGACACAGCAGTGATCTAACCAATCTCCACAAATATTGTTTATTTTTGATTTCTTGGCTCTGAATGCCAGCCAGACCACTAAGTGTTAGACTGGTAATAATGACTATGGATGCCAAAATAACCACAGAAAGATTTTACCACCATTCTGTGATGATCAATCTTTCTGCATTTTATTTCCATTTCTGTTATGGTCCTTTAAACGCCCAGGTCAAGTGCAACCCCAGGTTGGGGGAAGAGACTGCCTCTTCTCTCAGAGACCAAATAAGCAACGTTGGGGCAGAAAGGTTTGGAGTCCTCAGGGTGTGGTGGAAATAACATAAACCTGGGAGTGTGCAGCTCCCAGAGACTGATAGACCACAGGAAAGAGCAGGGATCAAATGGGCAGGCTTCTAGGGGGATGCAAATAACATAATATGGCCTAGAAGGGACAAAGGCAGAGCTTGCTGTGACTCAGAAAGCCTCTGAATTGCATGCCTAAGAGAAAGGTACAGTGGGCAGGCAGAGGGTTGATTGTAGGAATAATTTTCATTTCCATTCTGTCTTCTCAGCTTGTTTTGCATTCACTGTAAAGAATGTTTCTTACAATTATTATTAATATTATTATTAATAGGGTCACTGATAGAGGCTTTGGGAGCATTTTGGTTTCTTTTTGGAGCTCTTTTTCAGAGGTGGTGTAAGTAGATCCACCTCAAGGTTTCAGTTGATACAAAGTCTTGCCATAGGAACACGTTAGACTCTATGTGTGTGACAGAGAAAAACAAGTATCCTGCCTAGACTCAATATTCAAATTCACTTCTTCTAAAAACATTGTTACATTTTAATCTGATTTATCCTGTGCAGTTCTTGAATATTCAGATGAATTGTGAGTTAGTTTTTTAATCTCCTTCCCAAACAAAAATATGTGAAGTATCCTAAGAAATCAAGAAAAGATGGGAGGTGGCCTTGCCTGGGGACGTGTAGAGTAGCTACTGTTTTCCTGCTAAATGACTTCTGACTTGAGTGCAATCACAGAGTACTCTACATCCAGCAGTATGTCTTTTAAGAAAAAAACAGGCAGTGCTAGTCTATTTATTAGCAATTCTTTTCCTATTCATATGGTCTGCTGACCAATATGGCTGTGTGGCTGTGTGCTTGGCCTTTTTCTTAGGAGTACGCTGGGGTTTTTTTTTGTAACTGAACAGTTTTGTTTTGCTTATGGAGCCATCTTGAGGGGTCTTTGAATTCTTTTAGTGACTGTAACAAACCTGTGCATTGGCTAATCCATCCCATCATGTATTATTTTATTCTTTTGATTTTCAGAGCGTAATTCTGCCTCTAACACTATGAACCTCATAATATTTTTATAAATTGTTTGCAATTATCAGCTGTAATACTAAATGCATTGAATAAATATGATGATGTTTCTTTACAGTATAAAATGAGGTTAAAATCTGGGTTTCTTTTTGGTATTTTTCATATTACTGTCATTCTCGTATAGCCTCCTATGCATCCTAACCCTCAAGCTTTAGTATTCGATGCCCAGCTAATATGAAATGATTTCCCTCCTTGTTTTTCCTCACACCCATTACTGTTCATTATTTGAAACCATATTTAATTTTATATTATTTACATTTAGTCTTTTTCATAATATGTGGAAATTCACTCCATCCTTTTGAAAAAGAGATTATGTACTGCTATTTACCCAAAGAGTGATCTGGATGAAGCTATGACACAGCACCGTGGTTGTCAGAGAACTTGAGAAATTTCCCAGACCCAGAGTTTTTTGTTCATTTGGTATTTTTATTCTTTTGGGTCTTCCGATTTCTTGCTTTACATTCTACCACTGTGTCTCAGTGACTCAGCTTGTACTAGTTTGTTTAGTTTAGGATAGTTTTCTGCATGTCTTATTTTTCTGAGGATATTTGTCCTGTTTTGTTTCTTCTTTACATTTAAGAAGTCAGTCTGTCTTTCCTGCTTTAAGAAAGTCTTTAATATCATCCATTTCCTTCTCTACCCTAAAGCAAGCTACAACAGATCATGAAACCTTTGTCCCCATCTGCTCTCCAAAGTAGTTTCTTATTTGTGGTTCTATTTGTAGAAAGGATTGAAAGGTTTATAAACACATTCAGGACTTAGGATCTGATAGCATTTTTCTTTGTTTTTCATGATCCTACACTCCATTTTCTCAGAATTCTCCAGTTGTATCCTTCTACCTTCATATTTTTAATTTAAAACACAAACCTGCTGCTACTTGCTTGTGGTTTTCTTTCTGTGCTAAGTTCCTCCAAGTAGACATACATTTTAGGAAATTTTATCTCTTTAGAGACTGATTCATAGAAGTTTCTCTTCTTTTCTATAGTGTATGCTGTTTTGCACTCTGATGGCTGTCTGTGGATGGCTCTGTATCCATTACAATATTCAAGTGTATTCATTCCTTTCAAACTTAGATTTTGTTTTTTTTTTTTAATGAAAGCCAAAATCTTTCAATAAAATATATTTTTATTTAAAAAATGACTATTTCCTGTAAGTCAGCCAAAGGCATTTCATGCTGTCCCTTTCTGGGCACTTGGTGTTTTCTGTTAATCCTTCACCTTTGCTAGAGTTTTCGTTCTGTGTCTGTGTTCATTTTCACCACATTTCCTTTTCCTTCCACTTTTCCTGCTGATTAAATACTACATTCCTGTCTTGCAGATTAAGGCCTTGAAATTCACAATGGCCTTCTTTTTCTTCCAATTCAAGCATACTACACCTGCAGAAACAGTATGAAGCTCTTTAACCCTCTAATTCTGCTACATCTTTACTTTCATGCATAAGTTGAGCATATAGCTATCGGTGAAAGTTATCTCTTCAGAATACAGCATAACACTGTAAATTTTTGATACTGTCCAATTCCATTCATGTGCATGAGTCTGTAAATTAGCTATTACTGAACTCTGAGCTAAGATCTTCTTAAGATACTCAAACTAAAATGCATCTTTTTTTGTCCTGATTTAATTAATTAAGAAAGCATTAACATGAGTAGTTACCTTTTTCTGTAATGTATATTATATTGTACTCATTAAGGATGATTTTCATTTTCTAGTTCATTGTTCTTGATCACTTTACCAGATTAACTTGTTCCAAATATTCAAGTTGAGAGATCATTGTGAGGATAAAACTGAAATAACTTTGTGGTATCATACTTCTCATTTGTGTTCTAATGATCTGGAAAAGGATAGAAGTGCTGATCTTCAGGCAGGACACTGAGGCATCTTAATTTCATTCTTTTCCTGTTATGAAACTTACCACTTATACCCCTCTTCTCCTCAGTGGTGCTACTTGCTGTAACTCTGTCTTTAGCAAGAGGACATGTCCCCCAAAGACTTTGGAAGGTTTCTTACACACTGCTTTAGGCAATTCTCCTTTATCCACTACTTTATTGATACTTTCAAGAAATCTTAATGCATTTTTGTACCCCTACTTGTACCTCTCTTCATGCACACATGTTCTATATTAAGTCATGCCTTACTTCACTCAGCTACTTCCTAACCCTGGTTTCATGCAATTACCTTCACAAATAGACCATTTCATCTCTTTTTATGCAGGTCTCCTCTTTTGTTTTCACCTGGCCTTCCCTGACCTGATCTTAGTGAGGTCAAGAGCTATTATGAAATTCCATTAATCCCAGCCAAGATTGTACCACACCTGGCCACCAGTATTGGGCTAGCTGCTGTCTTCAAATACTGCATGATCGGCTGTTTTCTGTAAAGCACCACAGAAAATCTTGTGTGTTAAGGAGTCTGAAAAAGCTGAAGAACACATGGGTTGAGATACAAGCATTTGCAAAGGTTCATGAATGTCAAACATTTTTTTCACATAACTTCTTCACTGAAATAGCATGATTTTTGAAAACATAGCTTGGAGTAAAATATTACAGTAATAAAGATATTTTAACAACTTACAAAACCCATTATGAATTCCTCAGGCTTAAAATAGTTAAGTATAAACGTAAAGAGAATTATCAAAAATCTTCAGAGACATAAATACACAGTTTGGGCACTCAGACTACTGTAACTGTCGCTTAGAGAGGTGATAAAGCTGTTAATATTTACCATAACTGATTTTTTTTTTTTTGAGACTGTGGTATTACAGCGGTTCATTTGGATGATTCTATGATTCTAGGATGATTTTGATGATTCTACAAATTAGGAGTGTTGTGAACAGAGTGGGCAAACAGAGCGTGGTGTGGCAGTGTGCGCGCCACTTCACACAGGAGGGGTGATGAAAGCTCTCTCAGTTCTGACCAGGGAGGGATGGTTTCCACCCAGCACAAACCCATGGCCTCTCTCTAAGCTCTGCACTCATCATGACTGAGGCAGCTTCCCAGATGGAGCTCCAGTGGGAACATGCGGCCACCCAGGCATCAGGCTGCAGGCTATGCCCGGCTCTCACACTGGTGCAGGACAGCAGCAGAGAGCAGACCTGTGGGAGGTGCCCCCAGGTAGAGTCAGACAAGATACATAACACGGAGGATGCCCTTTCCCTTCTCTACCTGACTGAACATAGTGACTGGGAGGAGAAGGAGCAATGGCTACAAGTTCCTGCCCGGTGCAACAGGCACATCTCCTCAGCAACAACCCCACCTTCCCAGGGGCGCTTGTATAATGGGTATGAGGCTCTGCAAGTGGAGCAGAACAATAAGGACAATGGTTCCTCTAGCTTGGAAGCATCGCAGGTTGGCCTGTGCCCTGCACCAAAACTACTTCCCATGATGCATTAAAGAGTCTCTATTACCACATAGGAGGTAGGAAGATGTAATTCGATGGCTTGTGATTACAAAGAAATGTTGTCAGATTATAAATCATCAATGGTACTTTGGAGGATGTTGAGGGACCCATCTGCCTTTTTCTCATCCCCTCAACTGTAGAACAAATAACCTATAGCTGTCATGAAAAACCATTGGCATAAGCTACCTCTGACTGAAGTAAAAAAGTAATGAGTTGTACCATTGTTTGATTTGAGGCTGCCTGAGACAAGATAGAGATAAGGAAAGCTGAGTGAAATATATTTAGAAAGATAAAGAAGAGTGTTTTGCAAGCAAAGTAAGAAAAACTACTGCCTGATCAAGTGAATGTATTACTACACCTGAATAAAAAACTGGAAAAAAGTACATCGAATGACAAACCCAAGGAATTTGTGAACTCTACAGACTTATGGACATGCTGACTGTCAAGAAGCTGAATTCATCCAAGGTTCTGCAGTAGACTATCTCCCAGTTCCCAAGACTGAACGCCAAGCTGCCAAGCTCTTGTTACCAGGGTTGTGCATGTCTCCAGTAAGGTTTTAGAAGACAGACTGTCCCACTTGCTGCCTGCTTGGTTGTCTGCTATCTGTCTGGATTGATCACTCTAGCAACAGATTTAATGTCAGCAGAAGTAAAACAAAGTGAGATGGATAAGACTTCTATAGCCTTCCAGTCCAGATGGGTAAGTGCTCACTGTCTTTTTAAGGCATTGGGGTCATATTATTTTCAGACCTCCTCCCACCTTACTGTATCAGAATATGTTGACTAAAGGCAGAGTAAGAAAGGAAAAAAAAAAAAGTATTTCACCATTTGTCAGGTGGGACATTGCAGCAGCCTGAGGTTTGCCAGGTAGCATGCTGATGGTTAGAAGACTGGCTAGTCGGAGCCAGAAAAATGTCTAAGCATAAAGCCAAGTTTAAAACAAGAGTTCCAATTCAACACTCTCTGATTATCAGGCTGAAATATTTTGTCTTGCAGTGTAGCAGAGAACTTCCGGTATTCCAGTGGGTTTTTTCCATAAAACTTTTAATATGATTTGTCTTTATTTTAAGCAGAAAACATGCTGAAAATTTGAAAAAAAAAAAGAATGCTCTGAAGCAAAGCATGCATCAGCCTGGGAAAAAAGTCAGTCTGTCTTTTCAGCCAGCTGTAACCTTCCTTGTGTTTGTCAGGCCTTTGCTGTGTCACTGGGTGATACACACTTGCTTACTCTCATCTTGGCTCTATGAACAAGCTCTCTGGCACCTAAGCCATGCTGCTCAATGCTGAGATCCCTAAGCTGCTGTCAAGTGACAGCACCAGAACTAGTGTGGCTGTATCAGCAAGGCAGGACAGTAGATCTAGTCTGAGTCTAGCACCACATTAGTGCGGCCGTTCTGATTCCAGAACCTAAGCTTACAAAGCTAATGATGCTACTTGTCTTTTCTTCATTTATCTCTGTTAACAAAGAATCCTTGATCATACTCTTAGGTTTCTTGATTACCTCATGTTTACTCTGATAGTTCTGGGAAATTGTGGCAGTCTTCTAGTCTCTGATTTACTAAAATAAATTCTTCTTTTTTTTTTTTTTTTTTTTAATTTATGCTTGTGAATACTTGCTTTTGTAATTAAGTCCTCACCATCCTAAATTTCTTACTAAAAGTAACAAGTCATTGTTTGTTTACTGGTCTTCTAGTCTTAGTACAGAGATTTCTGTGTGCCTCATGTAGATTTTAGAGATTTTTCACTAAATCTCGTAATCTGGTGGGTTGATTTCTCCTGTCTTTGCTATGCGGGACTGCCATAGTCAACTGGGATTATAGTAATGGCATCTTCATCACAGAAAAAAATTTAGACAGGTGCAATGTGCCAATTAAAACATAAACAAACACAAAACGCTTAGATTCACTCCAGCAGTTTAATTTTTTTCCTCAATCCTAAAGTCAATTTGCAATTAATTTAATACTAAAGCAAAAATGACAGATGATCTAATTGTTAATGTGGTACAAGTTTAGAAAGACATTAGACTACCGTTCTGGAGAACTGTTGCACATAATTGCTCAGGTGTTCAGAACACATTTCATTCCCCCTGCTGTGCAAGGACTTCTGTTCCTGGATTTTCTTTCAATGGTTCCCCCAGAAGTGGGATTAAAAGTAGAAACTTAATGATAATGAATTGAATTGTTCACATCTAAAGGGGGCTGATTGGCAGGATGCCGGAGACAAAGAGATCCCTGACGATGCTTAAAAAAACAAAAGTAATTGGATTACACAAAGAAAATAAGATAAACATTCATTAAAATTACAGTAACAGACTGTGATTAATGAGCATATACAAGTGCAAGCAGCGCATATTCTTTAGGCCCTGCAAGGCCTACATCCAGTGGTATAATTAATAATTTTTAATTGTTTAGTAAGTAATTGTTATGTGCTTTCCGGTTCAAAAGACATGAACTTGTTTTCCCTAACCTGATTTTATCTGTGACTACTATGGAGTCATCAAAGGTATTGTAATGGGTAATGAAGTTCAGCCTGCCCTTTTTTTGACTGTGAAATTTGAGTTTATGTGGGAAAGGCTTCACAGAAGTTGAAGAGCTCACCATGGATGAAAGTTCCATGTAACTGTACCTCCTTAATACAGCCTAAAAAAGAGAGAAAGTTTCATATTTGGACATCAGAATTTTTAAAGCTGACGATAATGGCTGATTTGGTACATTAGGTGGAAATTTTAGCTCTGATGGTTACATGAGCTTATTCAGCATGAGCCTGGTAATTGAGTCAAAATACTCTGATGGGCTGGAGATAAAATCAACCAAAAGTGTAGTTTTGAGTTTTGCTTAAGGACTAAGAGGACCTGTTGTAGTTTTTTGGAAGTTTTCAAAATGCTTTGATTGCTCTGGCAGATCCAGGCCTAAGCCATAAACCGCATGTGAGAAGAGAGCTGAATGGTTACTTAACAGGCTGTCTACAGATGCCATACTGCTGTGTTTGAGTGCAGAAGGGTCCTGCAGGCTTTTAGAAGTATTTCTGAATAGATGAGTAGTGCTGGTAGGGAAGAGCAATGAGTCTGGGGAGAGTGACAAAAAAAAACAGCCCTTGCAAATTTAGAGTCTCACAGGAGAGGCTCTGGTGAAGAGTATATCCACCTCCTGGAGTCCTTGGAAAACTTGCCAACCGGACTAGGTTGTTCTGATTACTGATGCATTCCTCACTGTCTGCAGTAATCTCTTTCAGCCACTGCAGCAAAAGACTTGTTGGTGCTGGGAGCACTCGCTGTGTTTCAGTGGCTGTGTTTTAGCATACGCACTCAGGAAGTGGGAGCTTTGCAAGCCCTCTTCCTAAATATTGTATACCTAGCTGACCAATATCAACAATGACCATCAATGTCAATACTGTCATCATTCAGTGTCTTCAATATTATTGTTCCTTAAGGTTTGCTTTCCCAGGGTTTTCAATCCTATTGCCAATGTACAACTGCTGTACTGACATTGTTACCCAGCACGTGTGCTTGATGGGGGTTCTGAAAGCCTGTTCGAAAACATTTGTTTTTCCATAGTGTTCCCTTAAGAACACAGCTATATTGGCAGAAAGCAATGAGTGATTCTTAGGATGGTGATGGATGTTGAGCGAGGTGGGTGATAAAGAACCACTCAGCTGCCTGTTTCCTACTGAAGTGTCATCTCTTCCTGCTGATATGGCCTCCTTGAGTATTTGTGACCACAGAAACATTCTTACAAGAAGCTACAAGGACTCTTTCTTATAAAACAGCTCTTCCAATATCCAGTGCTGTGACCTAAGAAGAAAATCTCTGCCTTTTTTTTTTTTTCATGATATCTTTGCCTTAAAAGATGGTTGTCTGTGGTATCAGTGTCATCTGCTCGGAGCCATATTTGTTCAGTGCTCCCAGAGTAAGGTATAAACTGCAGTGCTCATAGTTGTACAAAATTACTATTAAGATGGGCAAATTCTGTATTGCTTTTTTGTTTCCTAAAACCTGAAAAACTATGGAAACTCCTTCCAACTTGACACTTGAAAATAGTGTCCTCTCATTTCTGCTGACACTTTGTAATGTTTTGGAGAAAAAAAAAAAGCTTTTGTCCATAAATTCTGTAATAAAGACACTGAAGCCCTTCCATCTTTTCCCTTCTGTAACTCATAATCTCAAGTATCAAGCAAAGATATTTCAGTCCCTCTTATATTATGGTCAGAAGGAATGAGAGTAGTCCCATGAATCTGGGAGAAGAAACACAGATCTTGAGGGGTTTGAAAGGAAAGAATGTATCTCTAAGGGATTGGAGTTGAAGAATCAGCTCAGGTTTTAGAATGAAAAACACATACACCAAGATTGTAGATGGGCTTTAATAGAATTTTTCTTTATATCTTGAGTTTGGATAAGTGCACATTTTCGTATTTTATCTGTTATTTGCATCTTTATATGCTAGAGTGTGTAAAGCTCATATTCCTGTCCTATGTACCAGAGTATTTCTTGAGAATATAAGCTATCCAATGTATCAGAGACAGTGCTTTATTCTTTTTCTTCCTATGTCACAAACCATAAACATGGTAGACTCTCTTTCCAGAGGTTCTGCCCTACAGAGATTCTGCTCTTCAGGGCACAGAGGTCCTTGCAACCTGTCCCTATTGTCTGGGTGAAGAGCATGGACCAGATTTCTCTATAGTCCAGACATGCACAAGGTTACAGGTGGGCTAGAGAGTCTTTTTGCAGCTGCTATGAACATTCACTGCTGTCTGCCAGAAGGCTGAGAATGAAGAGTGGCCCCAGGTTTGTGGAAATACAAATGTTGTTGACAGCTTTTTTTTTCGTTTGGTCTCATTTTCCTAAGCTATAGCCCAGGCATTGACCCTTAATATTTTCAGTGTTTCCATGTCAGTGTTTCCTTTCCAACCATAGTGTGCTTTGTATGCTTCTTGATGTGCATAAGGTTCCTATTGTAGCCACGGTAATCCCACAAGGACACCAAGAACAAGCAGCGAACATTGTCACGAGTGGTTTCCTCAGCAGGATTATTTTTAATTAGTTAAGTATATCAAAATCTTTTAGAAAACTCTTAAAAATATAAATTATATTTGTCCATCATGGGTAAAGGTATTATGATCCTACTCTTGCTGCTTTAGAAAGAAGTGGTTTTAAAAAAATAAAAATTGAAAATATAATTTTAAGAAATTGTGTCAAGCTACAGCCATAGAACTTATTCCTTCACAGAGAGACAGAATCACTTAAATTAGAAAACTGAAGGATGGAGCCTTTAGAAGGCTTTTGAGTCAGTGCTTTATTTTCTAGTACAGTGGACTGGAGAAATGACCGAGTTTTGATATCCAAACCAGTTTCCATTATGGTTGTATAAAGATTCTCAGTGTTTACCAACACTCTCTATGCCTCATGTGCTTTGTGAATGCATGGGCTGTGGTCTGAAACCTTGCTGTGATGAGTTAAGCTGTAAAGAGTATTTTTGAGGCAATATACCATGTAGCCCTTATAGTTCCACACAGATAAATCAAACTCCCAGCTCAGGCTAACAGCACACGGGATATAATATCACTCTGCACATATGCAGTAAACGTAAAGCATTGTGTACATTAACTGAGTGACATTTGATGTAGTGGGCACAGTGATCATTTATATAAGAATTTACCTAACTATTTTTCCAGATGTCCCAAAATTTGAGTGTTTGGAAAAGCCGCTGATTTCCACGAAAACCATATTACTGACCGATTGATGGGCTTTTGGGGCCATAGAAACTGGGGACCTGAGCCCTGAAATGAAATGGTTTTAGGATGCTCAGCGTAAATTTGTTGCAACCAGAACCTGTGCAAACCAAGCACAATGTGTTTTCTTCACATCTAATGCAACTATGTGCTAGTTCTTGCTTCCCTGGGTCAAATGGGTCATAGAAGGATACCCTTGAATCATCAAACAAGAGGTATTTTACATTGGCAAGATTCTTGACTTCCCCTATGACTTAACTGCCCAGCTGGTGGATCTTGTCTCACTAACTCGCAACAACCAGAATGGGACCTGCACAGTCACACAGGGGTGCAGCAGAGTGCTGTTATTAAACACTGAAGGGTTGATTTAGCAAGTTGGTTTTGGAGCTTCTTGCATACACACCACTATGCTCTCTCTCATACTGATAAGAAAGAGTAAAAATGTTTTTAAGATAGTCTTTTAGGCTATATTTAACACTATTTTTTGTGCATAAAGCAAGAGTAAAAATTTGCTTTTGGTAATCTTTCAGGTTTCATCCTAAAGAGATGAGCCACTCCCTCTGCTGGGGATATTTCTACAAACTGTTCTATAACTGAAAAGGGTGTTAAGTTTTTTCAGGGAAATGCTAGAAACACTTCTAATATTCCACAAAACCTTAACAGTGTTATCACACACAAACATTTCTCAAGAACATGTAAGTATCTTTATGCTATTTTGTATTTTTTAAATGTCTATTTCATTAAAAAAAAAAAATAAACACAACAATTGTAAAGATTTCTTAGCCAACAGATTTTGTTTGCTTTTTTGTTTTGTTTTTTTTTTTTCTTTTCACATGTTTATAACTTTATTTGCAGCTTGCCAAATATGATTGACTGAAAATTCATCAGAGGGAAGTTTTCCTTTTAGCTACAGGTTAGGTTTAGCCTGGACAAGAGCTTTAGGACATGAGCAGCAAGTTTTTTACCTTGTTCTATAAGCACTCCAAAAAACACCTGGAGGGTAATGATTCTCAGGGAATAAGTTCTGTTTGTTCCCATATTTTGTTCAGTTACTGGCCTTTTGGATGGAGCTGCAGTGGAGTCCAAAGAATGTGTCTGATACGATGCCAGAAAGTGTTCTAACATATATTTATAAATATATTGGTTTCTCAATCAAGCTGAAAAAGTGTAAAAACATTCGTATTAAAAAAAATAAGTGTATTTTAAAATATAGAGAAACAAAAGATACAAGATCAGGTCCTCTATATTTCTGTTTTTGCCTACCTGCTATGCAATAATGCATTTGCCTGTATCAAGCAGGTCTAAAAGAAAGGTAATATTTCAGAAAAAGGAAGCTCCTACAAGCTCTCTGAAAATTGGTATCCAGGTGGAAGAAGGAGACCCAAATTAGGGCTACTGCTGAAGACAAGGGAGGAGTTCTCACCCATTACAAATTTCACTTGGTAGCCATGATTCCTATCAGGCTGCATGTGTGAGAAGATCAAAGTGCACCTGGGTAACTGCGGATGAGCCACAGAACTGCTGCCGGTTTTCCAGGTAAGAGTGGCAAAAGAAATGATGGCAAGCTGACACTAGAGGGTATAGGGAACAAAGTATACAACTATACTGGGAATCATGTAACTTTAGTTGTGGTTTTCATGGACAAACTTCCTTTATTTTTTAATTTTTTATCAATGTCAAAATAAATGATATTGATAGAAAATAAAATGGAAATAACTTGTTCTGAAAAGATAAAATGAAAATTGCATCCTCCCCAGAGTTTTTCCTCAGTTTGTTTGGAGTATTCTACCTTCATTCAGAGCAATTTGCGTTCAAACTCCTATATTGAGGGGGTTTTTCTTTGCATTTTGAAGAATGAAGTGCCCAGCCCAGCAGTTAGTGTATTTGTGGTAGTTTTGTTGTGTTAGTGGCAGCTTGTTCGACAGGACAGAATAAAGCCACTAGACGAAGACTGAATTCTAACAGCCTTGTACTGAAAAGTACTAATTTCAATGAGACGCTTTGAATTGAGTGTAGTCTTTGAACATACCTGAGGAGGGCAAAACCAGGAGTGGTAATTGCGCTGAGAATAGACTACATGGCTGGCATTTGTCAACATTTAAATTTCTACAGTCCATTTTGCTTTTCACATCCATTGGTGAATGGAGGGAATCCTAACGGCCACAGGAGTCAGTGGATAAGATGATCATACATAATGACTCATCCGATATTAGTTAGACTTGAATTTTTTCCTACGCTCAGGGCCTCTTTCTACAATTCTTTTGTACAATGTAGAAAAATAACAAAAGATGGAATGTCTAGGAAACAAGAAACAGGTTTGGTTCTTGAGAGCTGAAGGATAACTCAGCAGCACAATTCAAAATTGTGTGAGTGGTTTCTACAAAAAACAGAAAAGAGTTGAGAAATGTGATTATAAGCTAGTTATGAAAAAATATGTATACTGGCATCCAACTTTTTGAAAGTAAGAAAAAACCAAGGTTGCAAACCCAGCGATCACTACATAAAGCAATTTCAGAGTGACATTGTAGGACCATGTCACTGTAAAATGGTTTAACAAATAAACCACCAGATTTTTAGGAACATGTTTGTAGATAGTTTGAGAAAACTGGGCAAGACATGAGGGACTTCACAGAAGCCAAGGAATTAACTCCAGCTTTACATAGACCTTGCATATTTAAGGATTTATTAAAATTGAAATTACTAAAGAGGAAAAATGAAGCAAAATTATATCTTTACTTTTGAGACTTGTTATACTTAGCCTTTCTAAAATATCTATTTAGTATGTTTCAATGCATTAAAAACCTGCTTATTTAGACTTAACACTTTCAGTATGACAGAAGCAATGAACATAGGGATGTGGTGTAATGTACATAAAACATGGGAGAATGACAGTGGGTCACAAAGTCCAATGTATTGCTGCTGTTGGTACCACATTCAATTTAATTAATATCTCACAAAAAGCTTTAGGTTATTGCTGTTAAGTTGTATACTAGGAACATACGTACCTCTAATTCAAGCTCCTTGTGTTGTGGTGCATCATGCAACTCTTTTCAAATAATTCTTGATGGAATATGGCTGTGTTACCTTTCCCATGTCCCAAGATAAAATGGGAGGTTGACAGAAGCATAGCGTTGAGGTAAGACAAAATGTGAACCCGGCAAAGAAGTTAGGTCCACACCTGAAGTTGGATAAGTACTAAATCGAGCACTAAAAGCTACAAATATAGTTTCACAGTATTTTATCAGGAGGGAAGGAAGAACCACTAGAATTTTTTTGATGGAAAATGGAACAATGGTAGCTATATGATGAGCTAAGTTAAGGGTTTAATAAATTCAGAAAGCACGGAACTAATAGGTGCTGAAGGTAGATCAATGTGTTCTGCCTGCTGAACATACAGCTGCTACTTTAGCAAGTGCAGCGGTCATTCTTGCTTCTCTCCTGTGGCTCTTCCAGGTGTTTCAGTGAATGCAACATCTGGAGGATAGCACACGGTTTTATTCAGGTCATCTATTGTTCTGCGGATTACAAATGAAGTCCTGTCAATTTAACTGTGTGCTTGCTGGAAAAGTAACATTAAAAATTACCCAAAAAAAGAGAAGTGGTCAATAGTTTCTCTAGCTAAAGCAAACTGTCAGGTTAAATTTGAAAATTTAGTAGCTTCCTTCACTTTAGAACCTTTGCATCTCCTATGTCACCACAACCACTGCTAGTAACTCCAAGTTTGGGAGATTGTGCAGTACTCTGGAGTGGCCATTCTGCATAGAAACTGAGCCCAGAGCCTGTGCCAGCTCACAGCAGGTCACAACTTTGCTTCCATTACTTTCCCCTTTGCCTGTCTTCACACAGTGACTTTATCAAATGTAGCTGAAGAATGGCTGCCTGATACAGTGGTTGTTCTAGTCATACAAAATGGGGCAAAAGAAGCATCTGGAAATATATGGATTTTGTTCACAGATTGTAGGAGTATCCTGGATGTATTTAGATGCATTGTGACTTCTTTTCACTGAAAGGGTTAGTATCCTAACAGAAATGTGATTTCTGTTTATAATATGTGTATATTTAAACATGTACATGTTTAATAATCTAACTATTGTATTTGATCCTCACAGATAACATTCACAAGAGTTTTCAAATAATTCATTGGATTTCTTACGTACAGCTCTTAGAAATCAATAAATCTCAGAATCAGAATTTTCATTCCCCTTGTATATTAAAGATTGTGCACAAGAAAATTCCAACCAGGAGTGTTAATGAAATGTGGAAAAGAAAAAAAAAAAGTTTACATTTAACTGATAAACCTTTGCACTGAAATCTTTGCACCTTGGCCAAACATAAATAATGTTCACTGAATCATGAGAAGACATGTTTGTACTGTTGGAATGCTCCAGAACTACCTACTATATTTCTGTCTCAAACTAACAATATCTATGAATATAGCATGTGTGTCTGTGTGTGAGTGTGTGTATGAGAACGAATATATAGCACATTCTGTCCCCTAGAAAACTTTGAGTCTGGTTACTCAAAGTTTTAAAAATTGTTTTCAGTCTGAAAAAAATATAAAGAACCTGCAGTCTAAATTGCAAATAAAAGAAAAAGCAATTTCAAAATGAGAATATTTAGGTGTCTTTTACCAGAGTTTCACTGATATATAAACCCTCAATTTTTCCCATTCCTTTAGCAGTTTTTGCCAGCCCTCAGTTTGTGTAGCATAGAAAAGATGAAAAACCTTTTGTTCTCTGCACGTATATACCTAAAGGATAAGTTTTCTGAAAACTAAATGAGTATCCTCATGTGCAGTTTTCCTTTTCCTCTGGTCTAGCCTTGCAATCTTTCATGGGACAGCAGTGTTCAGTCCTAATAATGCCACACACCTTTCAGATTATTTTCATCATGAAATTACTTGCACATAAAGTGCATTCAATTTGAAATATCTTTAAAGGTCTTGCAGCTAAGAGTCTAAATCTGACATGAATCTGGCTTTAGATACTTGAGTGCATTTCTTTCAGACCAGATATTTAACATTCACTATGGTTTGCATTTTAATAACGTAGTCTTTTGGGGGATCTATCCTAAAGTGACAGAGTAGGTCAGACACAGAGCTAGAAAGATAACTCAGATGTTTTGCTTCAAACTGCAGAGTTGTAGCCACTTTTAATATACTATTGCTTCAGTGAACCACCATAAGTTGAACCTCCATGCTTTCTTTTTCTCAGAGAATGAATTATCATGTTTTTGCTGTTAAAATGATGACATATATGATCTACACAATGTATTCCTTCTATAAGTGTCAGTAATTTTTTTTTTTAAAAAGTCTGTTACAAAAGCAGGTGCATGGGTTGGGTTTTTTTTTTTTTCATTTTGAAATGTAATAAAGTCAGTTTTTGGCCTCAAGCAATACTAGGATTTAAAATAGGAACTACTTTGAAGCAACATGAAGTTGCACCCAGCCTCTAGGTTATTAAATGTGTTTTTTCTCTCTGGCTTCCTAAATGTACCTCATTGTTTAATGGAATTCTAACTGTAAGATTTAGTTGTAGGCATTTCTGCTGGACTTCCTTTAGAAATACATAACAATGCATCCTCAACTTCAAAACACGCCACACGGATTATGATGACAGGGGTGGGGTGAAAAGAAAATGTTTTTTTACTTCTAGAACACAAGGAGGAATAAACAAATTAACAGTATTTCAAGAGAAGCAATAATATGCCTGGCGGGTGGGTCATCTCAGAGATCTGGGCAGATAGAACCAGGCTTCAGCCTTCAAGGGCATTCTTTCAAGCACAGCTTAGTTTGTGTAATTCACGATTAACAACAACCTGTTCTTTCAAAACACATTGGTAAATAAACATTCCATTTCAGCAAGCCTGCCTTTCCAATCAACATAAGATATTGTTATAACTAGGACTGATTGATGAACTTTGATACTGTCAAAAGTGAGTATCTGGCTATGAAGGCAAAATGATCCTCTGAGTTACATAAACATAAATACTACCAGAAATTGAAATGTTAATTGATCATTTTGAATGAGTTTAAATCATATTCCCCAGGAGATATGTAATATACCTGAAAGACTCTGGACTATGTATTTACATTAAATAATTTCTTTTGCAAAACCTGTCGTATACCATGGAGATACAAGGTGTAATTTCAGAGTAAAGCCAACTTACATATTGCACATAGTACCATAGCTACTGTTATAACAATATTCTTTTGCAAAAAGATGGAGTCAAATGTCTAATCCAAAGAAGAATATTACTGTTTTACTTTGATGAGGAGTAAAGACAGCTCAGCAAAGACATTTGAAGGCATAGTGAGGGGACAACAAGAAAGAGGAAGAGGAAGATGCATAGCCATTCTTTGCTTTATATTCATTCCACAGACAGAAGGTTTCAATTTCCAGAACTGTCAGTTCATCCTTTCTTTTTTTTTTCACTTCTTTTGTATTCAATTAAAAAGACTTTTAAAAGGTACATTTAATTATTTCAGTCTTTTCTTTTTAAGAAATGTTTCAACTTTTTTTGTTCTTGTAGGCTTGCTCCAGAATGCTAATATCTTCTCCCTCAGCTACACTCCAACCACAAGAAAAATCATGTTAGAGCAAGTAATGCTTTCTGAATGAGAGTTTTATTTTCACACACAGCCAAAATGAGTTATATTGCACCTGCACGAATGATGTTTCCCTTATTTTATGAGACTGGAAGACAGCCAAGTTGTACAGTATTTCTGTAGGTGCAGATTTTTTTTCACACGCCTTTTCCCAGCACCACCTGTTTCAATGATTTGGGTGTTCCCCTCAGGTAGGTCACAATTTAAAACATGTTAGTACTCAGATAGGCCACACCCAGAGATAATACACTCCTTTTTTTTTTTTTTTAACTATGGTTGTGTTAGCCAAATATGACATAGTGATCTATGTTAGTTATTTTTTGAACTTTGCATAAGAGTATTTGTTACTGGATGTCAGGGATAGCTGATGATGTTATAAAGAGATTTCCAGAACCATAACATGAGATCCAATTAGATGGTACACAAAAACATTTGGACTAAGGAAAAGGAAAGATAAATGAACCCAGTAGTCCAGCTAGTTCGTTATGTTGTCTCTAACACTGCATGGTAAGAAGCATCGAAAAGGAAAGCACAAGAACTGTTGTAGAGGACTGTACTTTTATTATCATCTCATTGTCGAAGTTCACAAGGTGCGATGAGGGAATCTAGTTTGCAATGACCATATTCTACCTCCTCAAAGAAAGAACTTCATTCCTTACTGATCTCAGCCCAACCCCTTTTGCAGCTGCTTGCTCACACAAAAATAAACTAAATTCAGCTCCACAGTGGGAGGGTCTGTCTACCTAGAGTGTAAAACAATTCAATCCTACTAAATTTTCTGTCTATTTTTCTACTTTAAACAGCTTTTGTTTGGTTAATTGGTGCTGTAGGCAGATAACCAATTTTCTCCTGTGGAGGGATTAGCAGAATTCCATTGTTGCGATGTTCTAATTGTTAATTTGTATGCTTGAGAAAGATTATAGTTGTGATTGTGAAACCTACCAGGGTTGAATTTTTTTTTTTTAATTATTTTTTTTTTCCTAAACAAAGTAGAGCAAATAGTTTTTTTGTACTTGATTAATATCTATACGGTATTAAGTATTGGACAACATCAAACACAATTATGAAGCATATTTAAAGAACAAATGTCCCTAATTCTTCTCTTTGGGAACAGTTGATGGCCAGCTCCATCTCCAGAGAAAATTAGATAAACCCTAAGGCTGAAAAGTCTAAAAGCTGTTATACTCACAACGGATTGAGGGAGCCCAACAAACCTCACTCCTGTCACTGTTCTCAGTTCGTATATTCTAGGAGTTCTTTTTCTTTATCTTTGCACTTCACAGTGCAAAATAAAATAAGATTGAGTTATTAATTTGAGTTGGATAATTGGAGGTAAAGTCCTACAGAAGATGAGGCACTTTGAAGTTTTCATATGAATTAATAGGTTGTGATAAACCTGCATGAGTTGGGAACCTTATTTTTCATATACGCCTGGCACCTCGTCAGAAAGTTACTGTCTTATCAGCTCTGGGAATTTTATCCCACTTAGCTAATTTGGGGTAAAACCTCTTCCAGCATCAGGCACTGTTTCTGGAAGAGAAATTTCAGTCTCTTCTTTAGGAGAACATTGACATATTTAATAGCTGCCAGCTTTGCAAAGGGATGTGGCATCAACATTATCATCAGATGGTATCAGTCACTGCTAATTTTAACCCTTTCTTTACTCCACTGCTTCTGCTCTGTTAATATAGGAATAGTGACAGAAGAAGATCTGGTATTTTGAATTTCTGATGCAAAAAGTCCTACTCCTCTGTGGTCTGTTGAAACTTTTTACAGCTGTGATGAATGATTGCAAAATCACTGCAAAATGTCTTCACAAGACAAAGTTTCTCAGTAGAGTCATGGTACTCCTTACATGAGACAATGGAAATTTGAAACTATTGCCAGCTTGTGGAAAAGTAAAGCTTTTAGAGTGTTGCACTCAAGTTCTGAGGGTAGATGGGGAGCGACAGGACAAGGCAGATTAAAATGGTGGAGGAAAGACGGGTGAAGTGCATGGATTGTAATAGCTACTGTGAAAAATGTTGCTTGGAATTCAGAAACTAATGGTGGTAGAATAGAAGGCAGCCACTGCTTTCCTCTGAGCCCCAGAAATAAGAAATAAAAAATGGTATCTGGGAGAGTTTTACAAAATTACTGGGGCTTCTTTTCTAAGCAACATTATGCTAAGCTAAAAACAAAGAGATATTGCTTGGATTCATTATGACAAAAGTCAATAGTATTCTCCATGGAAAGGACAGGTGAATGATCTGTTGCTGTGTTATGGTTTGCACTATTTTAGCAGCCCAACGTTTTGTGTTTATATTAGGACTGTTCACAGGTCACCATTCATGAGATCACTTCCATAAACTAGGAATTTTTCCTAAAAACAGGACAAATAGATCTCAATATAGCTGCTTCTCCCATGAGGTGGAGGGGCTATAATATAAAACCATTTAGATAACCCAAATTGCAAATGGTAGTGAATAGCACAGGGCAAATAAAACTCAAACCCCTCACCCTGAGTGATTGCCTTAGCCCCTGGAACATGGTTGAACTGCTGTGGCCCTGTTTAAAATGGAAAACTCTCAGTAGCCATGAAGCTGAGGAACACCAAGGAATTGGCTGCTGCAGCCAGTGTTGCAAAAAGTAATCCCACATCTGGATTTTGGAAAACAACTGCTGTTTCATCGTTTTTCATATTAGTTCAAGCTCTTTGCAGAATGCTTCCAAATCAGGCAGGCTTTTTAGTTTTTGACCGAATGAAGAATGTCATTCAACTATTATTTTTGTTATCAGATTGTTTGCCCTTAATAGCCCCAGAATAACCTTAACCTGTTTGTTTATATGTTTTATCTTCGTTTTGATTGCTTAACTGAATAATCATTTACTGATCTTCGGTGTCTATGGAACCATCATCGTGAAACTGTGAACAAGTTTAAGATACAGGCAAAAGAGATAGTTACAGATTAGGCCAGGTGGGCTTTTTTTTTAAGTTGGATAACTGTAGGGTGTCTGAGTTCTCATGTTTAATATTCTCCATAGCCTCCTGAGAAAAAGCTAAAAACTACAAATTGGAATTAAATAAGTTTTGATTCAAAACTCTTCATGATATTCAACTAAACTCTATTTTAAGTTGGAATATTTAAAGTCTTGACTCTGTGTTTCAGTTGTAGATTTTACACTTTAGTCAACATAATCCCAGCAGCCTCTAGGTCTGTGAGCAAGAGTTAGATAGTAACTTAACCCAAATTTTTTGAATAGCACTTTTGAAATACGAGCATTTCCATCAGAATGTTCTCTTGCAGAGTCACAATGACAAATACTAAAGACAGATGTAACATTTTTTTCAAGGTATTTTAACCAAGAAAATGCAAAACTCGGGTTTTGAGTGGTGTATATGGAAAAAGCTGACATTTTGAAATACAGCTTTGATTGCTCACTGACCATAATTAGTCAGGCACAGGCAATGTTAATTGACTATCTGTAGATCAAAAATAACACTGGGCTGTAGAAGTCAAATTACAGCGGTCCCAGAAGGCACTATGTGCAGTTTACTGGGTCACACCAAAAAACTTCATTAGTAGTATAACATGTCAAAATTAGTCGCTTAAGAGTGTAAACAGCTCCAGAAACAGGAATGAGCAGGCCTCCAGCCATCTGCTTTGTGTGTTAGTCCTGCTTTTTCACTGTAGGCACTGATTTTTATTCACTCAGCCAGATGATTGTCGTCTTAGATTCAACTGAGTGTCCCGAAGTAGCAGAGAGCTGGAGATGTCAACAGATTGCAATGCCTTCCGGTACGGGCTCAAGGCTCTGGGCTCAGCAGGGAGGACCAACATCAACAGCTGGTACATCCCAGGACCTCTTTTCCATCTTCTCTCATTTTTTCCTACAGATGTGAGAAGCAAACGATCTTGTCATTATTAGCAAAGGCACCCTGGAGTAACCCTATACTCTTTTTTAACTCAAGCCAGTGACAAACCTTCCTTCTCCATTCTTCCTCCCCCTCTCTTTCCCTCCCTCTTGCTTCTCTCCTCACTCTATTCTCTGCTATTCTGATATTCCAGTTTGGAGTGTATTTTACTTTGTTTTGGAGTATATTATATTCATCAGAATTTATAATTTCTACATAGTGTATTTTTATTTTTTTTTTTGCTGCCTGTTCTGCAGCACCTGATTGTTAGGGACCTGATTCCTCATTCTGTGAAATTACATTTGGAATAAATTATATTGAGATAGATTTGTAAAATTCTATAAAATAACACAGAGATCTTGAATAGAAGTAATTATTTTAAATTTATTTTTTTTGGCATCAATAATTTGAAAGGTGTACTCTTGCCATGCAACCAGAAAACAAATCCTAAAATGCATGATCAAAAGAAAACATTAGCAAGCCTCTGAACAGTAGTAGCAGCATCAATTGCTAGTTCATATAAAAGAGTCAGTAGGGGATTAGGCAATTGCTGTGCAAAGAATAAACCAATGATTTCTTGAAAATTAGTGTTCGGCTGATAGCCATTTAATTAAACTGTTTGCTTTAGCATTTGTGATTCTTTAATGGAATTTCAGGAGAGGTTAAAGGGAGGAATTGAAGGATAAAATTTATCACAGATACAGAAAGCTTTCATTTCTTTGCTAAATGCATAGTGTGTTGTTACGTTGACATGCCCATCAATAGACTGATAGATGAAATATATGAACATGGCAACAGCTTGTGGAAAAATCATCCTAACTTTAACTGAAAAACTAATATTAGTTGGCGGTGTCTTTATTGTACAGCCATGCTTCAGAGATGTTAAGGACCAAAGTGAGAGGAAATGTCTTACACCAGAGATGTAAAAATCACTTTCACAGTTAATGAGCTGCTCCAGTGGTCTATGTGGAGAAAAAAAAATTGGCACTGAGACATGACCTAGTGAAAAAAAGAAAAGTAATTTCAATTGGTGATGAAAAAATGGGAAATGATACACATTCTCACATCAAAATCATGATGAAGTTTAAGACTTCAGTATATTTACTAATTGGTGGGAGTGAGGAAGAAATATTTCCCAAGAATGGGCAGACAGGGGCTATTTTGGTGAACTTTTGCTACCTTCCAAGCCTCTGGAATGTACTGGAGAAACGATATTAAAATTAGCAGGGCCCTGATCTGATCACCTACAACTATTTTATTCTGTGTGGATCACAACACCTTTACTTCTGAACTTAAATGGTCTGCCAGTTACTTGGACCAAAACTAAGTGTATTATAAAATAGGAAAGATATGCATTAGGAACTGTAACTCAGGAAAACTTTATGCTCAGTTATATACCTCAACTATGATAATGATGTAGCCTCTCTGCCATTAGCAGAGAACCTGATTTGTGGCAAACTTTGAGTAAGATTTTGTTTGCCCTTGCCCTTTAGCAAAGGGGCAGGCTGGTCAGTGGGGTCCTTCAGCCCTTTGAGAGACCTGGTCTTGGGGTCAGGAGGACTTCTAACCTACCTCAATTGGGTTAATTATAAATGTCATAAACATTTTAATTTAACACCTACAATGGTGTGATGAGCATTTCGTACAAAATAGCTTGTCCTCCTCTCATCCCCTCTATGCTCTTGTTAAAGCTCATCTCACTGTGCACAAAGGAATGAAAGATTCATGACCTGGAAAGACAGCAGGGGAAGAGGAACGTGGCTTTATAATAGTGATGGGCAGCATACTTGGTAAGGCAGCAGAGTATGTCAGTCTATACCCATGTCTTCACAGCCTCCTATTGCCTCTCACATCTTCTAGCCGGCTGAGCTTCTACTTAAATGCTGTCTTTGGACTTTGCCAAATCTGTTGCAATCAGCCAGAAGGTACTAAAACCAAAAGTTAAACCTCTGACCTCCCCACTCCCTGCAATTCATCTACCAGCCTACCATAATATTTGATTTAATAGTATCACTACGTGTGGTAGTACCATGACATGTCTTTGTTATCACGAAAAATTCAGATGACATTATTCATTATTATGCTGTTATTTAGTGGTAAGGATGCTCAGGATATATAAGAGCAGCACCTTTATTTCCTACTGTTTCTGTTCCTGATTCTGTAATGAACTTGCCTAGGTAGGGTCAAGAGCAAGTACGATTTAACATCTCCTGATATTTTAGTAGTCTTGGAAAAAACAATCCATTGGCATATCTGGTCTGAAAACTGTTTGGCTCTCACGGTGGCAAATATTTAAATCATAATTGTACCCCTTTTCTAATGAAATAGAATGCAAGCTTTCTGCAACAGAGTGTGTTGTGTTTGTTACCCAAGAAAAAGCAACCTGGCCACTAATTTAACCCCTATATAGTTTAACCCCTATATCTTCTCTCAAAGCCCTGTCTATCTCTCAGTCTTCCTCTCTAGGGAAGTGCAATAAGGGTAGGAGAGAAGTGCATTTTGGCTCAGATAACAGGAAAACAAGGATAATGGGAAATAAACATAAATTAGGCTGTAAATTTAGTATATTCACCTTTGAAAAAAATTGTGAAAAGATTTTTGTAGAGGGTGGGAAAACAGGAATCCTTGTATTCTCATGGTAACACAGAAGTCTGTGGGTCTTCAATAACATAGCATGGTGATCATTGGTATGGGCACAAATTAAACAGACATCTTATTGTGATTCACTTGAAATGGTTTCTTTTCTGCTCATAAATTTATGCTAAGAAAACAAGACAGCACTTTAAAGTGGTCATTGGAGATGTGGAAAGGAATATGATGGATCTGTAAGTTCAGACTTATTTAAAAGACAAAAATGCTCAGTTCTTTGGGGAAAATAGATGCCTTGCAAAATAACATCTTAATTTTATTTATATATAATGATGTGTCATAAGTGCTAGTTAGCAGATGCTCAGTTAATGCAAAATATCAGCATAGTTTTTATAAATGTAAATGAATACTGTTTATATTTTGTCTACTTTCTTCTACCAGTCTAGTTTCCCTCAGTGTTACATGTCTTCTTGTTTGTATTTCCCACCTAGGCAGAAAGAACCATACAGTCAACCAGATGATAAATATGCAGCAGTACTGGCTGCAAGATTTGTGCAGTCACCATTGGGAAAAAATAAGCGCCCCAAATATACTAGGCTGGATCAGAAAATATTGCTGAAATCAAGTAGAAGCATGCTTCTGTCCAAAACAAACATGTCTCATGGGACAGCTCCATTATATTCAAAACCAAAAAGTGGGAGTTTCATGTAGTATAATGCAAATCATTGTTCTGTTTAAGGAAGGCTTTGGAGTAGTAAATTATGTTCTTGTTTAAACTGTGATTCATCTTGTAAAACAGAAATAATCTGGAGCGCTTCAGAGGCTTAGGTTAAAGCTTTCTTCCTGTTTGCAAATTTTAAGTTTTGTTTCTTTTTCAATCGAATAACATAATGCTCTTATCTTAGTCATATTTTGGCACTGTGATAGCGCATGTGGCTAGGAATTAAGCTTAACCCCTTTGAAGAGAGGAGACAGATACTTCTTATTTGTGTGGATTATCTTTAAAAACACAGCAATGTGCAGCAGCCAATGTACTTACTGTAAAGTGGAGTACCTGATAACAACTGGTACACGTTACCCAGAAAATAAGAAAGGGTCAATTTTGGCTGTCACAGGAAAATCTGGTACTGTAAACCCAAGGAGAAATTTACTATGTCATCTACTACTGCTATAGATTATTATCTATGGTGACTTGCTCAGTTTAAACAAGAAGTGTCATAAGATGTCCACACTAAGCTAAAGAGAGTTGTGTGGAAAATCTGCCCCATTCCTTCCACCTCACCTTGAGCAGAGGGAGAAGATAGGACTTGAACCTCCTGCAGGCACCTCCCAACCCATCACATCACTCCACTTCCAACATCCCTGGGCGCTGAATGTTTTCCAGTTGCTGTTCTCTTTTCCCTTCACGGGATGCTCCTTGCTTTCACTTAGGGTCAAAAACGCCTCCCGGGACCTTTGTCAATATTAATGTCATATATTAATATGGCAATTTCACTCAAAGGTCAGCAGAGAAATCAGAAACCCAGCTGCTGACTCTTCTGCTGTAGCATTGTTGTTGCACATGGGCTGTATTTATAACCTGCACTTCCCACACAGGTATCCGTTCATCCCATAGCTTCTACAAAATGACAAGGTCCTTGAAACCGCAATTTAAAAAGCTATATTAGAAGAATACTTCATTTTCTTGTGTTTGATTTAGGAGATGGAAGCAAGAAGTCTGTTTCTGATCTATTTCTTCTTCCTTAGCATGTTAGCCTATAACGCTTGGACTTGATGATCCCAAGGGTCTTTTCCAACCTGAATGATTCTATGATTCTAATACAGTTTAAAAGCCTCAGCATTTTGCAAGTGAAAACTTTCTTTCCTTCACTTCAGTGTGGTAAAGCTGACCATCGTGAAACCAATTGTAATAATTGGTTTCTGAGGTAATTAATCTGAGGTAAGTGACCCAAGGGAAGCTTAAATTCATTTGAGAAATAGGATATATTCATAAGCTTTGGGTTTTTTATGGCAAAAAGTGTAATTCTTCCTTGTTCTGAGTTCATGCCTTCCTTTTGATAAAGGAAAGGCAATTCTCTTGTGGCTCAAATTTACTTCTTTCTCTTATTCAGAAAATGCCTTATAGCTTTAGGAAGGCAGTCTCCATTCAGGAAGAGAAAGGGAATGATGAGGGTCAATTACATCTGATTTTCTAATTTCTCTTCCAGAATGGCACAAGAAACTGTCAGAAAGAGATACACAGAGGGGCATTCAGTCCAGCAGAACTTTCCTGCAAACCTTTCCTGGGTTCCCTCCACAACTTTGCATTTTATTTTAGTTTCAACAGAAAAGGATCGTTGTCCTCGTATTTTGATCTTTGTTGATGTAAGAAGATTTTCAGTGTTATCTTCAGGCTAATGCAGTCATCCTTTTCACTGGCCTGGGAAAGTACATGAAAGTGCTACTTTCTGCTTATCTGGCTTTTTCACCTCAGTCCTCAGGTTGTATCAGACTTGTATTTGCAGGAATTTCTTCAAAAAGGAAGACAAGTGAAAAACCTGACAAAGTTTCCAGTTAATAAGTGCGAAAGCAGATTTGTCTTTTCTTTAGACACACTTTTTCAAGAGAAGGAAGGCTCGGAGAAAGTAAGATACTTTTTGCACAAATGTGTTGACATTAAGAAACAGTTGTGCCTGAGAAGCAAAACCACTTGCAAGTACTAAACAACTCACCTCCTTCTCTGCTTTACAATCAGAACATCATCCTACCATACTTTTCTTTCTCTCAGTATTAATGTTCACCACACCCTCATACTTTTCCTGTCCTGTCTCCTCTGTTTTTGTCTAAAAGCGTCTTTCACAATTTGCAAAAACAAGTGTATGTTTACACATTTGAAAGACATTAAACTTATAGAAATTTCATTATCCAGTGTTTACAATTCAAGAAGCTAGACAGATTTTAAATTTGTATGAGCAGCATATGGGCGGACCTTCTCCCCAAGGTTTGTTGTTTTTTTTAATTTATTCTATACATAATTGGCCTTTAGAATTACTCACTGAAAAATTAAATAACTCCATTTGTATTTTATTGCAAATAATGCATTCGTATTTAATGGTAAATACTTCTAGTTGTAAAAAAAAAAAAAAAAAGTCAGGAATATCACTGTAAAAATATTCAGTCTTGTAATCAATAAACATAACCCTCCAGTGTGTTATTACAGACCTTCATTTGTCTTCAGGTTTTACTTGCAAACATTACCGGCTGTGTGGCATGAAGGTCATTTTATGGAAAATACACATATCAGATGTGACAAAGGTAGCATGCTACCAGAGTATCTGTGTTTCCAGAAAAAAAATGCTAGAATAAGCTACCACAGGGTAAAAATAAATAATAATTCTGAAATGCATTAGCTTTTAAAAATGTCAATTTTACAAAGACAATGACTGAAAAGCAAGCGTTACTCTTAGGTTTTGTTCTTTATACTTTTAATTTTGTCAAAACTGATATTTGACATTTCAAATACAAAATGAGAATTTTATTTGTGCTTACAGCTTCATAGCAAGAACACAAACTTCCCAAGAGAATCTGTTTGTTCTCAGATTTATCCATCCATCTCCTATTTATCCAATACTAAGAACAATGTTTTCTAGGGAGAGGAGTTTAGTTTTGTTTTTAACACGATTGTTCCTTCATACATGTCAGCATTTGGAAACTAAGTAATTTAACTCAAAAATCTGGGCACAGTGTCTCAACTGAGTGCAGCCAGTTTAGTATCAGACTCTGAAGAACTCTGTTCAGGCCAGATGCTTGCAACATCTCTAAAGGTTCTTTGATTAATTGAGGTGAAATCACCCTGTATAACAGGGTCAGCATGCACAGGCATTCATTATTTTCTTCATTTACATCAATTAGAATTATGGAGGGCCTGGGGCTACTCCTGACTTCTAAAAACATGATCTACTCTGAGGTGATGTTTAAATAGAGCACCAGAAAGACTACATCATATTTCATTAACAAATAAAACTTCTTTCTTTCATCAATGACAGCAGGGTTTATATTAGGTATATTGCTAAAGTAGTCATTAACATATATCACTCAAGGTGGTCAGATTCTGAAGAACTGGAGCTTGGTGTGTATCACAACAATCAATCTAAAGGTAGTGAATTTCATTTTTGCACAGACTGCAGTCAAGAAAGAATAAACATCAATGAAAGACGATTTTTTTAATTCAAAGGGGTTTTTTATGACAGGTTATTTAAGTAGTTGCGAAACACTGCTTTCTATTACGACTCAACTGGAGAACGCCTTTACCAGATTGGTAAAAAAAAAAAAAAAAAAAAAAGAAAAAAAGAAATAAATGTCAAGTCATCTACCTTGAAAGCTAGATGAAAGAAGTAAGTCTACCACACAGGGAAGTGACATAGTATATCACATGTCAGAATTAGAGAGGTATTCCAGAAGTGAACCAAAAGAAACGTGGTATTGATAATACTAATTTTCTACAGTACAGCCTGTAACAGCAGACATCTCTCCTGCGGATGTTGTGTTCACAGTGAAATCAATCCCATATTTCTTTTTCTCAATATAAGTTATTGCAGGTCACCATAACCTTGTCCAGCAAAGCAAAATTTGACTTATCAAATGTTTTATCAACATGTGTAAGTCAATTACTTGCAGTAACATTATTGCTGCAAATATAGTGAATATTTGTGCAAAATTTAATAAAATTATTCTGAATGCTGGAATAACACAGTTTGTTAAATAATATTGGGTCCACGCAGTGAGGTAGATCCAAACATATAGGGCTGTGAGCCTAAATATCCCTTCTTCTTTTGTGTGGAAGGGCTTCTATTCATTCTGCATGACTTTTCCTATTTCCTTTCCATGCCTCTGTAACACCCTCTAGCCTGTAAAGCAATTGACCACGTTCATCCCACAGGTAGAGACTGGTAATAGTAGAAAAGGAACTGGGGAATATAGTTTTTCCATTACTTTTACCTGAAGTAAGTAGTAAAGACAATGACTGATGTTATTAACAGAGATGCCAGAAAAGAGTGGAACAGTCTTATTCTGACATCACAAAAGTGTACAGGCACAGCCTCCTGATGGAATCCACGCAGGCCATCAAACCATCAAGTTGAGATTGACCCAAACCATTTGGGTGATCTGAGGTCTCTGGAGATCCTCCAGTTTTAGAAGAGGATAATTATAAGATGGTCTCACACAAGTCACAATATGTTCCACCTTTTTTCTTCTTTCCAACCCCCCTCCTCCCCCCCCAGTACTTGTCCAGCACTTCACCTCTCATGGTATCAAAAAGAAAAACAGATTTTGCAACAGCTCTGATAAACTCTCCTGACAGTTCCAAAAATCAGTTCTGCCTGTGTCTATAACAATCACATTTGAAGATGCTTTTTGCACATTAATTCTAACATTCATAGTTTAAAACCCAGCACTACTTTTCAAAACTACCTGCCTCACATAGTGAAAAGCAAGAGGTAGTCATCTTTTCAATTAGCTAACAGCATAGCTGTAATACTCTAAAACACAGATTAGACCACAATTCATGGAAGAAAGTAATGTTCTAGGCCTACTCTCAAATTTTAGAATGTATCAAACATTAGGAATTAGCAGCTATGACACCAAACACCTGGCTGTCCAGATAGGGCTCTTGGAGACAACTTCAGACCTAGAAACTGAAAAAAAAGAAACAAGAAGAAATTTGCTTGTGATAAGATACAGAGAACATGGTTATATTCACTCTAGTAGAAAATGGATTTAAAATTATGAAAGAGAAAATTTAGTTTATACTTATAAGGAACAAGAAGCACTGGAAAGGTAAAGAGTCAAGGGTGATGATCTGTTTGATATGGATTTATTGGTTGTTCAAAACTTACCAGAGAAGTCAGAAGCTTTTAGAAACCCTCTCTTGTTCCTGTTATTGCAGAGGATTTTCTGATTAGCTTTGGAATTCTGCACAATACCTTCTCTGTTTTGAGTACTTCTTACTGTTTTCAAGTTGTGTAGTTCAACTGCGTGAGACAACCTGAGAACTTGGGGAGCTTACAGTCTACTGCTTCACAGATCTTGGGAGAGAACAGAGCACATGGTCTCAGAAGAAACACTTAACTAGAAATATTGCCCATCAGATTTCTTATGATGAAACATGTTTAGAGGCCATACTGAGCACATAGCTCAGGACTTTACCAAATGGGTCATGTTTGTATAGTGCTCACTAGGAGAAGGATGTATTGTTGCTCTGCCTGGGCTGTACCAAGCATCTAGTGATTACTCTAAAAAAAACTTGGTTCTAGAAGCTGTAATTAGCAAGTGTAAAGAAAAGAGAGGCTATGAACTGCCTGGACACTCTATGGCTGCTAAATCTGAAGTGTTTTGTTGTTCCTAATTTCCCTTTGAGTTTGAGGTGAAATGAATGTGGAAAATGCATGTTATAGTTGGTGGTTAAATGCTGTATGCCACCTAGATGGGTATGTTTCTCATTTCACTTGTTACCATACAAAGGTTGCCCTCAGAATGCAAAACATTTTTTTCCATTTGATGAGTTGCTATGTGAACAGTAGCTAGCCTAAACAAATACGGATAACGTAGTAGTTATGTACTGAGGCAGTAACGATTATCCCTGAGTACATTTTTCTCAGTTCATTTACAAAAGTTCACAAACCTTGTAAGCAATTCCCAGAACCTGGTGTATTTTACCTGACTTTCTGTTCCATCCTGATGCTTTCTCACAGCATTGAGATTACAAATACATTGTAGCAGGACTGTAATAGGGACAATAGCTCTTGAACAACTGATTTCTGACTGGTAATGAACACCACAGCAGTTCTTGCAAGCCAGGCATAGATAATGAAGGCATAGAGTTCATTACATGTATTAGATATTACAGCTGTGACTGTATGAAGTCTGGAGGGATGGGAATGAAATTATGACAGGATCTTTGCTCCATCAGATACTCTGTGTTCAGCTTCTCTCTGTGAGGCTGTAATGGATTTATTTTCACACAGAACTTTGCCCTGAATTGATATTATAATGATACTTGTAATTTTAGTCTTTCTCTCTATCTGATCTGATATGTTAGATGTTGACAGTAACTTTGAACATATGTTTCTTCTGTAGATTTTGACAGAGTGCTGTTATTTCCTGTATAATAACAGTTTCAATTTCCTGTTCACCATTTTAGTTTTTCATACAGTGATCACTGAATAAAATCTTCAGGGAAGACTGAATATATTTTGATCTATAGAGATGTCTGATTAATGAAATGATTAAACCCATTCTTCGTACCTAACATAACATTGATGTGATTACACATTTCTCTTCCTTTAATAGAACTGGTTTCAAGACTATCAAAAATAAGAAAATGTGATTGAGAAGCTTCTGAGTTTTTTAAAAGTTACAAACATTAATTTAATAGAGGACTGCAATTAACACTACAAAAAAATAAACAAATCTTTGCATGTTATGTGACTGGAAGTAGTAGAAAGTTACTTTTTATGACAAATATTTCTGTGAAGTTTTAGAATGCTATTCCTATATTTATCTTTAATTAAGAAGACCCTTCTGCCAACATTTTTGACTATAGAAACAGAATAGTTTACTTGCCCATCTATTATGATCAGGAAGAGATCCCCTAATAGCACTGAAGCAATCTAGACATGCTGAGCTGTATCTAAACTAAGAAATATTGCTGTACACTAGGAGTGGGACTTTCAGATGCCAATATGAACTCTATGCATGAGGGACTCCTGTAGACTGGGTCTAACATGTTCCTGTGAACTGAACACCTGTTGACAGCTAGAGCACAGTCAGGTTCCCTTTTGAAGCATTTCTTCTAGTTGAGTTTCATCTGAAAGTAATACTGCTTGTGCTTCTGGACACTCTTCAGTGTGAAACAAAGCACCTTAACAGAAAGAAAATCACTTCTGACCTAAACTACACTGACAGTACATCTTGTACAGTTCTGGAGAATATCTTCCTCATGATTCTGAAAAATAATTCTGCATAACTTTGGAGGTTAGGATGTCTGTTAAATCAGCCTTGAGTTAGCTTTTTAAAATTCCCTGCTTGTTTACATCCATAGGTCAGAGGTAAGTTTTATGCAGTTCTTTAGACAGTCACCAGTAATACCTCGATTTTACATCTTCTGCCTCGCAACCATGATGAGGCAATTTATGGCAACTTCAAGGCAAATCCTGAAGTCCTGGTGAAGACCTGTTTTCCCCACCTTTGCAGTATGACGTGATGATTCAGATATCCTCAGAGATGCACGAGCAGATAAACAGTTGGAGAGATAAGACGGTGAATATGTGTAATTAGGAAAAAAAATAATAAAAACAATTACAGATTGAAATGTAGAGAAAAAAGAACAATACTCTGTTAGAACCTCATTACCGCTCCTGTGGAAATGAAGGGCAAAATTTCCACTTTCATTGCATCCTGTTTTCAATACAAAATAACTAAGATTCTGAATTTTAAAAGTATGTGTAACCTCTTGGATTTTGTGACATTTTTTTCAATTAAAACATGTTTGCGAGTTCAGCTTGACTGTGGCAGACATGCTGCTTTGTAGAATTTGATAAATAATTCTGAATTAACAACTTATTCAACAAATGTAATGTGTTTTACTGTTTGTGGAACACCAGTGAACTAGTAATGATTTTTGTGAATTTATTCATTGTTTCAACTGATTCACTCTTCTTTGACTTAGTGGACCAACCATGAGCAGGTCCCTTTATGAGTATTAGTAATTTGATATTTTAAAGTAAGTTGAGTCTCATGATACTGATTTTGTATCCTGTGATTGCAAGTGGGTATGAATACAGCTAATCAGATTTATACGAACATTTACAACTTTACAGGAGCAACTATTTATCTGTCTTTATTTTCATGGCTTTCCTGCAATTGTTACCAGGAGAAACAGAATTATAACCTGTTCCAGAACACCCATGATAGTGCTAAATAAACTGATATAATTATGAAGACTGTTCATTACTCTCACTGGTAGAACTCCACTAAAATCAGGAGTGATATAGGAAGAAGGAATTTGATTCCCAGCAGTTATGAATAATGCCAGAACTCCCAGACAAACCAGCAACTACATTTGAAGCTTGTCTGCCTTTCTCTCCTTATATATTTTAAAATAAGTAGAGTGAAAATGAGATAATGTGCTTTTGATTTCCTATGTCTTAAATACCGGCGTATTTGAACAGTTCAATGCTTTTTGACATTTATTATTTAATATGTTTCTCCAACCTCTTGATGTAACTCCAGTCATCCTGGTAGTATTACTCCTAAGCATTTTTTAAATATTTTTTTTTATTTGGAAATTCTTTTCTTTTTCCAGTCTCCTGACTATCACTTGCTTTGCCTTCAGGTCTTTTTCATGGAGTACCTCCCTTTCAGGTTACAGTTAAATGGTTACAAGGTAGCTTTCTTAATAACAGTAGATGGTGTCTATGCCTTTGAAAAGGCATGTCATGCCTCTAGCCAAAAGCAGGGACCCATTTCCTTCAGGTTGGCCCAATAACATCACATAAAATTTTTTTAAAAACAAGATTAAAAGGCAGCTTTGCTTCAAACCATCTTCACATTCTTTAAGGAAAGTGTATATTTTCTGTCTGTGCTTCTGGTTTAAGTTCTTGCCTATTGGAGCTTTTTATGAAGTAGATGTTTTTATATTACTAAATGCTTTTAGGGGTCTTCTGTGGTTTAGGGTGTGACTTTACATGCTTCATTACACAATCTGGATAAGTAATGGTAAATAGACATTGTAAAAATCACACACAAATATACCTTTCTTCTGCTGAGCGCAGGAATTACCCAGCTCTTTGCCTCCAGGACTAGCATATAGCCATACCTGGAAATGCTGAAGGGAAAACAGAGCTGAATCTCATTGCAGCTTGTGATGACAATGAGGCCTCTCACTGTATGAGGTCTGATCTTTAATGCTCTGTTTATAAATTCTGTTGTTGTAAAGCTACCCTCTGACATGAACTCATGTTCAGTTTTTATCTATCATAATAATGTTACAGACAGCTACAGATATTTTAACTCACCACTGTCTTCCCTTTACATCAGGAAAATGGAAAGTTCTAGCTCACTCTGATTTCAGGGTTAGGCTACATATTAGCTAAGGAATACAGAAGTTTCATTGGTGTACCGAGTAATGCTGGGCAGTAAAAAGAAGTATCTAAAACTTCCTTTATGGAGGTAAACACTGAAATTGCTGCTCTGTGTTTTATGATACACTTCAAGAACATCATCTTCTGGCTCATGCTACATTCACCTCTCCCATGTTGAAAATTTTGGATGGTTTTTCTTTTTTAATTATTTTACTTACCAGGATTTTTTTTTTTTAAAAATCCTTCCAGGATTTTTGTAAGCTAGAAAGTTGGCTGTACATCATTGTGACTGAATATTGAACTAATCACTTCAGTTAACTGTTGGCTATCACTGACAAGAGGGGAACTCAATAAACCATGAATTAGTTCAGAGCTCTATTCAGCTCAATTTGTTGCTGTAAGTTACCTTTTGTGAGTTACAATATCCACTTCCCAGCTGAAAAGCTCTTACTAAATCACAGCAGCAGCCAATTTCAGTCATGACCCATGCAGGGCTGCCCTTTTCTTTGTGGTATTCAGCTGTCATTCAAGTCAACCCTTTTCATTAAATACACTGTACCCCCATCCTATGAAGGCTAGTTCAAGACAAAACACTGCAACTGCATACTACTATTTAAAAAAAGTATGTATGCGCTTTAATCCTCTGTATATTTACTCTCACTGATAAACAACCAGGGTGCTAATCCTTTTGAAAGATGAAAAAAAAGGAAATATACTTTGTCCTGGTGCATATCTGAACACATCAAATACCATGACTGTTCATTGAAAAGCAGCTAGGTGTTCAGCACCAACTTCAGGATTCTGAGATCTCATACAGTCTTGATTTGTTCTACTGAGGAGATTTATGAAGTTTTATTTATAAATATTTCTCCTTTTGGGAAAAAGAACTCTGCTGATATATTTTTTTTTTATTTAATTTTTGTTTTGGTTCATAGTTTCAAAATGTTTGGGATTGTATTTCAATAAAAGAACTGAAGAGTTGTCATTTGTGCTTGCAGCATGACACAACTCACAGGACTTCTCTCTAATACTTTGTGTCTGCTTAATGCGGGATTTCTCTCTGTATGTAGCTATATTGTCAGCTTACACAAGTTCCAAATAGGGTAAGAGCTTGCTCTTATTTTTGAAAAGTTATGTGAAAAATAACCTAGGTTATTGCTAAAAACAACAACTGCAGTTCTCTCTGATTCTTTTGATGTGTTATCTGGAAATGCTGCGAAATCACGTATGACATGATGCACTAACTTTTCACGCTGTAAACGGTCCTGCATCATGTTTAAGGAATTTATTTGAATATTCCCAATGAAGTTTTGTGTCCTCTACTCAAAGAGTGCACATCAGATAACTAAAGTAGTCTTTGTAGGACTAAAAAACTTTGAAGCCAGGAAGTCTTGAAAGGGATCAAAGCCCTGCCAGTCACCTGAAACAGACACACACCATGTCCTTTTCAGTTAAATAAAAGAATGTTTTACAACAGAAAATAAGATAAACATGGCATAAGCAAAAGTGTAGCTAATGTAACCAAAGTAAGCTGAAACACAAGAAATCTATGCCAAGTAGTTCAGAATGGATTTATTATTTTTTCTCCTTTGTTTTGATCTAATCTGCTAATCTGGTTATTTTAGGTGTTTTGGGGTTTTATTGGTTTGGGGTTTTTTTGTTGTTGGTTTGTTTTTTTTTTACACTCCAATAATATGGAGTAATCACAAATTCATCCAAAACTCTTTTATTACAGGAAATGTAAGGCAGACAGGAGATTCTTTTTTTCCAGCTCAAATTGAATTAGTATCTTGTATATAGTTTTTTTCAATAGATCTATTTCTGTATATATATTCACTTTGTGGTAAAACCTCTATTTGTAAGTATATTTTCTTATTCTTAATACCACCACTGAATTGCAAAATTAAACATCCTTTGTATCACTACATCTTCTTATTTGATATTTTCACCTGTAAACAAAAATATCTTATATATAGTATTTCAAAAAGTGAATATTCTAAATATTTGACAGAAAAATACAATCCTGGATTTTTTTATAGTGATAAAAGCCATCTTATTCATATCAGTATTTGTACAGGAGTTTTTGCCAATGCTCTGTGAAGCTTCCAGTCTCAGACTTTGTTCACTTTTAGTCAGCTGGAAAACTAGTCTGTGCTTACTAATCATGTTATAGGTTGTATTAGCTTTCTAGACATGAGAGACTTAAATACATATCCATGTTAGCAAAACTATGCAAAAATCATTCTAGGCAAGTTAGCTCCCAAATGACAGTTCTGTCTATGGATCTGTAGCCTTCCTTCCATATGCTTTTGTCCAGAGTTATTTTTCCTTCATACTCATGTTTAAACTGAAACTTGTTCCAGAAGTAGTTGAAGGATCTTGCTTTACTTAAAGACCTTGCTTTGACAACAGCCACCACTGCACAGTCGCCAATCTGCAAGTGTTTCCATACAGCCAACCTGCAGCTGTCAGATTATGTCATAAGCCAGCAGATAACTCTTGAACAAAATCTTACTGTGTACTTTATACCAAGGTAGCTAACAGGACAACACAAAACAGTGCACATAGCTTATCTAACATTATCCAAAAAGGGGAAGAGGTAGGCTAGATCTCTGTCAGCCTTCACCTAGTGCTGCTTTTCAAAGCAGAAAAAGACTCTGTAGATGAGCTGTCTGAGCTTTTCACCTGATTCACCTTCATTTTCCAGAGATGCAATTCTACGCCTTCCAGATATGAGGTTCAAGTAGACAGTACCCAATTTTCCAGGCAGTTTTTGCTTTGAATGAAGGGGATGACCAGGAGGAGAAAATATTGTTCCCCAGAAAAGCCCTCCTGGGAGAGGCAACAGACACTCTTACTCAGTGCAAATTACCAGCTCTCTCTTTTGAGCACTCAAATCCAAAGAGACAGTGATAAAGCACTCAGGAGAGGAAAGCACAAATCTTTCCTTCAGAGTGACCAAAGGAAAAAGCCCTCAAGATGAAGCAGACACAAATACAGTGAAAATACAGAATAATTTAAGCTGTATAGTGCTGTGAATAGTGCTACAGGCCAGTAGAGCTGTCTGGAAACTCACTGAGCTTGACTTGCCCTGACTGGCACTGTCATCCTTAGCACCAAGGGCCTTAAAACCCTATCATGCTGGCAGATTGCAACCTCATTGATTTCATGCTCAGGGAGCATTACTGAAAATCTGGCTGTATGACATACTCTTACTCAGTAAAATTCAAGTGGTTGTCTCAGAAGCCCAGGCAGAATATTGGTAAGAAAGCTGTATGTTACAATACAGGGAGACAAATGCATCCCTATGCACAGTGACAGGGGCTTGCTGTCTTCTCATAGACTTCTCTTTCATGATGTTGATTGATCCAGCACTGAGATAGCTGAAGTACTTGTACACTTATTTAAAGGTCCTAGCATTTATGTCTCATTCTGTGCTCCTTTCTATCAGTTGTGCTAATTAGTTCCTCAGAACTCCACAGTGTTATCTTACTTTCTGTAAAGAATTCTTTCACTGATTGTTTTCAGGAGCTTCAACTTCTTAAGTTTAGCTTCAGCTAAACATTTTTAAGTTTAGCTTCAGTGACGTTAACTAGGGTTTTACTATCACTACATAAGCATTCCCTTCACAATGTAATAGGCACCTGACTTTTTCTGGAAAGATCATTAATCTGAATTAAATATGACCACGTGAATACATAAATCATGTTTTCTTTTCAAAAGCAATACAAGCAAAGCCTCCTGGTATGTGACAAGTCTAGAAATGCAGAGTTACAATTGTGCTTACCTGGATAAATATATAGCTAAAGTCTACCATAAAACCTCAACTCAACCTATCCACTCTAACAATCCAATTGCATTCACCCTCTGTTTTTCTCCTTGATGCTGAAAGTGTAGAAGTTCTTGAAAGTTAAGTGAGCTCATTTCAAACCCCTGTTCCAAACAGTTGGGTGCTTCCTATTACAAAGATCTTACCTAAAACCCCTGAGGAGGCCCTGTAGCAGAACCAAGAGGGCAGCCCTTTTCTCCCCTTTCCCTGCTTTCTTGAGTGAAAGTACAAGCCAAAAGGCTAGCAAATCACTTTCAAAGCTAGTCTCCTTTCAACCAGTGTGCTTTTAAATATACGATATGAAGTAAAAATTTCAGTGTGAGAAAAAATGTTTTCCTTTTGCTGTGTAGCAGTGCTTAGGGAGTTCTTGTAGGAGAGGAGAAATATGGTTTTGAACAGCTTCCAGATGAAAACTACATATAGACATGACATTTCTCTAGCCACTGGCTAATTACCTAAAGCTTTTCTTGCATTACAGGAGCTTCTACTTTTGCCATAATTTGGAAGGAAGCTTTTGTGCAGAGGCTGACTGATTATGTGAGAATATCTACCATATTAAGCTCTTCAAGAGACAGGCAGCAGGATCAATGCTGACTTGCTCCTCCCAAGCAGGACACTGCATGGGGAGAAGGAAGGTGTCAGGTGTGCTGCAGACTGACAACAGTATGGCAGGAGCAGAAGTTCAGATGCAGCAAACGCCAACATACAGGGAGATTAAGTGCCACCTCTGCTTTAACCAAGGAGCAAATAGGTGGGAAGAATTTCTCTGGATCAGCCACAGAGACTCGCCTCAAACTTGGTAAAAAGAGAATAATAATTCTGTGGTTTATTTGCTTGTTTTGTTGTTTTTTTGTGGAAACTATAAAGAAACAACTAACATGATGAAATTAAAACTGAAATATCAAGGCCCAAACATTTGGGAGAATTTAAAAACAAAGCAAATTAGCAAAACCTTAAAAATTAAAATCTACTGGAGTTATTGCTTACGTGCACCTGGAAAGCATTCTGTGGGATAAGCACAAGGTTTCACAGGAAAATAACTCTTGCAAAAAATATCAAGTAGATTGTTTCTATTTTAGCTGAAATTGAAGATGGGGCAAAAGCAGGACTTAAAAAGATAAAATTATGTTGAGCATTGGGACCGAAGGGAATTTGGTCTTCTTGTTCAGTCATATTTTCTGAATGTGTAAAAGACAGATGAGAGCAAAGGGCAGTTGTTCTTTTCTTTGGAATGCATGTACGATTTCAAATAAATAAAGATGCTTAACAAATGGAAAGATTAGTATTTCTGCACATTTTGAATGAGTCATGCATGATAGTACCCTAATTCTTTTTATACAATCCAAGTTCACATAAAGCATGCATTAAACATGAGAAACAGTAAGAGCATTTATTTGGCTAAAACAATTTTACCTCTGATAATTACAAGGAAATTCCAAAAGGCAGCCTGAAACCCTCCTTTGGTTTCTTCTCAGGCTGGGTCTCCCAGTATTGTGATATCGATATATTCAATTGGTCCCCCAAACTAAGACTTCCAATACTCCGTCTTAAGTAGTTTCCCAATAAAGTCATATCTGTTCTTCATTTTAATATTCTCCACCAATGGAGTGAAGAGACTGAAACAGCTGTAGTGCACAGATGCTGATGTTGGAAATGATTTATCTCTCTCTTAGTGCCTCTAGTTAAGCGGTTGACTTTTTATGCTGTTTTCACCATAAGTGAATCTTGGTAGGTATTTGGTTAATCTGGTGTTAGCCTTCCTGCAGATGTCATTTTATGACTGCTGAAAAAATACTTCTTCGTATGACTTTCGTGGTCAATATGGTTTAAGGTTGTCCATATATGAGTGGAATTCTATGTTTTAAGTAAAATGTGTGATAGGAATGCAGAATTCTTTTTGTCAAGCTTTGCTTGAACTGGACTTGGAAAAGCCTGTTTCTGGGACCTGGCTTCCTACATGATAATATTAATCAGATTCACGAATAAATTTATTCTCTCAATTGCACAAAAAGGCAAACTCATAAAAAGAGGTTGACCAGTTCTCTGCAAATATGCCCCATTATATTCCTATACCTAATGGCATGTTGTATCTTGAGGTTTGTTAAATCTTTTAATTAAAGCATGTTAACAAAGCCTAAGAAAAATAAATGAAACTACTCACAAGGAAATTAAATTGAGAAGCTAAGCTCATTTATAATTATTGTATTTCAATTAGGCTTTACCAGGGCTGGGTGAAGGGGGAGATAAAAAGAAACTACTTTGATGTCTGAGTTTCATAAATATTTCTAGTGTCCTGTTTGTGAAGTCCACAATATTAATGATAACAATTTACAGCATGCAAGCTTTTTCATGCCAATTACTATACTGGAGAATTCAGTCATAGTATTACATCAAAACATATCAAAGCTCAGCCCCTAGGTTTTGTAAAGCAGTTTTGCTGCATTGCACTCCATGGAAGTACAACTACTCACACCTCTGATTCACACATTCAGTAGAGTCTATAGTTACTTTGTCAGAACTTCTGATTCATTCAGATGATAGAATTTTACCAGGTGTATCCTACATCAGGTCCAAATCTCTTAGATATCTATTAGTTAGCAAAAGTGTACCTTATTTCTCACTAATAGTCATCAAAATTCAGCTTGCAATTTTTCATCACCTGCTTCTGAATTTAGAAGTCATGAAATATCAGGAATCTTCTAGTGATCTTGATACTTATCGCCAGGAATTTAGTAATCTCACCATACAATGCTTTTCTCCAAGTTTTAAAACATAAAAGTTCTAATTTTTAAATTTTTTTTCACAAGTTAGTCTTAATCTTTCACATTTTTGATTAGTCCATGAATTAAAATGTATTAAATCTGGAAGACCTAATATTGCTAGCCAGCTCATTACACACTATCTTCTGTTTGCAACAGCTGTGCTTACCTGAACTATAATAATTTAAAAAATAACAAGCAACAAATTACCATATAAAGGAAGTAGTGTTAGGCATTTTAAAACTACATTTATTTTTCCAGTTTCTGACTGTAAAGAGCAAATAAGATCCAACAATTTTTGCTGATTTTCGTTCTGAATTTCTTAAATCTTCTGCGATAGTGGTTGTTATAAGTGCGATTCTTTCTTAAAGCATATGAAAATGCCCATTGATTTTCATAGGGATGACCCTTGATGAGGGAAGCTGATGCACATATGTACTTACTGGAAACAGATTAGGAAGCTGATAGATACTACTGCATGTTTTTCATCATACTGTTATGATCATTAAAAAACCATTCCTTTGTTTAAAAAAAAAATCTTTAATTTTATCATTCAAGTCATTGATTTCTTTCCCGTGTGAGAGAAGGGCATTGAGTGATTCACTCAAGTTGTTTGGGTGAATTAGTTCTAATGGATTTCTGTATATTTGTTTTGTTAGCACCTGTCACCACCAGGAAATGAGCTCATCACTTAATCTGGAAACCTAAAAGCAACTTTCAGGCATGCTTCATGTAGGCAAGTGATTATACAACTCATCTAATCACAATAACATGGGAAAGAAAACAATGGCATGAAAGTGAATTTTGAAACTGAGCCCATGGTTAATTTTTGATTTCAAAAAGCTCCACCACCAGACCTAAGTTACAGTTTCAGCTTATCACCTACCTGCTTTTTCCTATTGCTTTCCATTCCACAAGAATGAAGCGGAATCCCAGCATCATTTTTCAGAAAAAAAAAATTGTTAGCAATTGTTAACGCAGCTCTAGAAGACAATTGAAAAGCTAAGAGCATTTCTATGAGGTGACAGAAAACTGTAATTGTTGTCGACATATTGTAAATGGCAATGTTTTCTGTTGAAGTGACTTTCTCATACTACTTTCATGGGTTGTGAGGAAGTTACACAAATGTAAAGCAAAGGTTTTTTGTTTGGTTTGTGTTTGGTTTTGGTTTTGTTTAGAGATCCTTTCCAAAAACCGAAACTAGAATCACAAAGTAGAATTATTGGGTTAGAAGAGACCTCTGAAGGTCTCCAGTTCAACTGCATATTCAAAGCAGGGTCAGTTATGAAATCAGATCAGATGATTGCCCATGTTTTATCTAATCTTTTAAACCTCCAAGGAGGGAGACTGCACAGTCTATCTGGGTGACCTCTAGACAACCTCTTCCAGTGCTCGAATGTTCTCTGCTTGAATATATTTTGTCTTATGTCGGAACCCCTCTGTTTCACTTTACAACCATTGTCATTTGTTCTCTCACCATGCAACTCAGTCAAAAGCCTGGCACCCTCTTCTTAATTTTGCGCATTGAAAAGTTGCTATTAGATCACCCCCCCAAGCCCTCACCTCTTTAGGCTGAACAAGCCTTGTTCCCTCAGTCTTTTCACAGAGATCAAGTCTTCCAGAGCCCTAAGCATCTTGGTGGACCTCTGCTAGATTTACTCCAATTTGTCATTAACTTTCTTATGTGGGAAGGAAAGATGCAGTTAAATAGGTGACATGCAAAAGGAAATAATCACTTTCCTGTATCTACTAGCTACTAAATCAGGAATAGCTCTTGGTGAGTGAAATAGCATCGACTTGGATGCTTTGTGATCACAACTATACTGGTAGAGCACTTTCATAGCATATACCTGGTTTGATCAGGTCTACATAAATATATGATAGATAGAACATAAGCTACAGTATTAACTTCATTATTCAGGGCAGCTACAGGTGTTGGAAATAGCTTTTCAGTCCAAAATAAGAAGGCTGGTAATATTTAGGCAACCAGTTATCTACGAGCCTGCCCCTCTGCCCAGCTACTGGTGGAACTCAGGGCCTTCAGGCACAAAAGAATAGCGGGTGCATTTTGAGGACTGTGTTTGGGTAGTTAAAGAATGCTTATCTTTATCTGGCTACCAAAACAGTAACTTTCCAGTGCCATTTTCAATCCCTCTAGTTAAATTTGTATTGAAATAGGTGATGATCAATCATAACGGTTACTTCAGCTCAACCGATAGGCAGAAATTCCTTAATCTTGCCAAAATTCATCAGCAATGCCATCAGACTGCTCACTTCAGTTCAGTGCACCATTTGTAACTCCTCCTTTACAGAAGAATTGAAATCACCACATGTAGAGGGGGAAAAGAGTGTCAGGGAGTAAAGCAGGATCTGGTGGTTCTTTTCATACATTTCCAGAAACTGTGTCAGAATTCCTGACTTGTATTTATCATTCTATTCATCTCACATTAATACAAAATATTTTTTATTTAAGTGTCTATTTTGTAATCAGCTGTAGAAATTAGTGGCACAAGTAATAACGATACACGAAGGTAGAAAAATGAGAAAAGAATCTGGGATGTTCATTGATGGCTAATAAATATATTCTTATACAACAATAATCATAGAACCATAGAACGTCCCAGGTTGGAAAGGACCTCTAAAGGTCATCTAGCTGAACACCAGATAATAACAAGCATGCCTGCTTGTTGTTCTCTTTAACATGTATTTTTTTGCAAACTTTATTAAATTTAAAAATGACTATAACCAATGACATATCATACTTTACTTCTTCCAAGTGTGAAGTGTATTAAATAATTTCAGAATGTCCTATTGTTCTACAGGATTAACTACATCTTTATTCTCACATCATTTATTACTTATTTCTTCAGTAAGTGGGACGAGCACTGATCCCTCAAGTGTTTAAATGCCATTTTAGCTACTGCCTCAGCACACAGTAGTTTCTGTTACAGACACACTTATTACAAAAGGATGGATGAAGAAAGCTCTGCTCAGACCACATGCAGCTGATATGGCATCGCTGTCCACTGGAGAAAAGAAATACAAAGACATGCTGGTTGAACATACCAGTCATCAAGCTAGGCCCAGTTTAAACTCCCCCTCCCCCAACTCACCCTCCTTGTCTCTCTCTCTCTTCCTTTGTTAGATTCACACACTCTGCTTTTCCAATTGCTTTAGCCCGAAGCAGTTGACATTTACCCCAGCTAGATAATCGAGGAATAACATTTGCGTTACAGTTTAACATGACCTCTGCCTCTACAGCTCTTTTTAGATTACCTTCCCCCCCAAAAAATGGTTGCTGACACCATAGTGAGGCAGGAGGTGGGAAAAAAAAGAAAAGAGAAGCTTATTATTGCAGTGGTACAGTCAATGTCATGAGAAGCTGCTCTGCCCTTTTCAGTTGTGGGTGAGCAACTATTAAGGAAAAGGTATTAAAAGGAGGAACAACTGTGATGTGAGGGACACACAGGTTAAGCTCAAAGCAAAGGTTAATGGATTGACTGTTACCTGTGTATGAGGCTTAATGTTGGTCTATACACAAGAGAATTGCTTCTAGGTTGTATTTTTCTCATGAAACTAAATTAAAGGGCTAATTTATTCCAGCATAAAAGGGTGAGATACTGCTGCTGTTGTTGTTGTTTTAATACACAAGGACACATTTTCAATTCAAAATGTTGGCTGTTTATTTCCAGTACAGTGTGCTATAAGGTGATAATGCTAGCAAAACGAAGACAGAAAATGACATATTTGGCTGAAGATACTCACTGTAATCTTAAATGGAAGAATTTTAATGTTGGTTAAGGAAACTAGGCAAAGTTTAGAGTAATAGTTTAATCACATTTTGAAGTTATATCACATTTTAAATATAGAAAGTTATGTTTAAAAAGGGTGCACCTCAAAAAAAAAAAAAGTGAAATTTTCTGAAGAGCAGAGTAAGAGAAAAATGATTCAATATTCCCTCCAGCTCTCTGCTTTTCATATTTAAAATTATTTTTTGTATTATTTATAAAATAGGTATTAGACCTCAGTGCGTGCAAATTCTTAGAAGAGTTTTAAGTGAGCAGATCAGCATATAACTGGTCTATAAAGAGTTAACATAAAGTGGGAAATGAGTTTCTCATAAATTAGTCAGACAAGCTAATGTCTACAACAACAGCAGATGATCTCTACTAATTCCAGGAGAAAAACAAAATAGGCTGTTATCTTCACTGTCATATTTTTCAGTTGTGCCATCCAGAACATGCAAAAATATTTGGTATTTATAATGTTTTCATTACTGTCACCAAGACAGACAAAATGTTATGAAATAGAACTATAGCATTGTCTTCTCCCTTTGAGTGAATTTAAGTAAAATCTTGTCCATAGAAAAATACAGTGACAGAAGACAAATGTATTTAAAATGGAAGGAAAACAACTAATATCAGGTTTAGGCCATCTGTGGATTTTGAACTTTGTAGAGGCTATTTCATCATGATCAATTTCATTATCTAGACTTTTTCTTAAACGCCAACTTCCACTTGATTAAATGAGATGGGTGCAAGCTTGAGCATAGGAGGTTCTGTTTTAAAAATAGGAAACGCTTTTTCACAGTGAGGGTGACAGAGCACTGGAACAGGCTGCCTAGAGAGGTTGTGGAGTCTCCTTCTCTGGAAACATTCAAAACCCGCCTGGACGCGTTCCTGTGTGACCTACTCTAGGTGATGCTGCTCTGGCAGGGGGATTGGACTCGATGATCATTCGAGGTCCCTTCCAGCCCCTAACATTCTGTGATTCTATGAAATCATGTTTTCAGGAAAAAAACTAAACACATAATATCTGCATGAAGGTTAGAAGTAGAGAAAAAGGCAAACTGGACAAATATTCAGAAACTGTCACTTAAAACTTTTCTTGCTTGTAATTTTGAGATGGTGGGTCACATAACAGAATTCTGAAGCATAATTACTGGATTACCAGGAGTAATCAGCAACATGTTAGTATACTGGAATATCAGCTTTCAAACAACTAATATTCTAAAAATGGTTTATTCATACCTATTTATTCTGCTTCCTCAGCAACGTTGAATCATTCCTTGCCATTCATTTTTGGGTATTTTGCCCAACTTTATTTTAAATTTCTCGTGTGACTTCCAGCATTTCTCATAGGACACTATTCTGAAGCTTAATATATTCTACTGTCCAGCACTTTTTTCCCAATACTCATTCTCATATCATGTCTATTATTTCAAATGATTTTTCAGCATAAAGACTGGGTTATATTGTCACACATTTATACCAGCTGCAGCCAGTAAGATTACATTATGAGCAATTTTTTTCCACCAGAAGACTTTAATCCTTACTTATACTCAACATGTGTCTTAATTATCACTTTTTATTATTTATAAATATATTTATTTCTTAAATATTTACTTATTAAGGACAGAAAATTATCATATATTCTCAGCTAATACTCACAGTGAAATTAATGACCAAACTCTTTTTTTTATTATTCAATTCCATGGCATTTGGCCCAGTCACAGATTGCCGGATGAGACACAAATAATGCAGTATTAAAAGCTGTGTAACTATTTCCCTACTGTAGGAGGATAATGTAATATAGTTCATAAAAAATTAATGCCTCAATGTTCAAAATTTTTGTATTTTTGGAACTTGTTTATGCAATCTGTGACTCTTCTTGTGGCCCTTGGGACTCCAGTGAAGGGACTCTTCCCAAAGAGATCTTTAGGTCACAGAGCAGCACAGTTTTGGATGCTTGAAACATCAAATGAAATTTTGAAGATAACAGGATTTCTGAAAAGTGGCACTTCGTATGGTCACACAACTTGCCTGACAATGATGTCAGCACCAGGCATGACAGAGATGTTTCCAAATAAGTGAAATATATGATTGACAGGGCATTCCTAATACTATCTCCTCTCAGTAGATGCAATTCCTTCCTTTTAACAAAGGAACGGAGCATGAGGAGAAGGGGAGACTGCTCTGTATTTCTGACCAGGTACAAACAGTGGTCTTCATTCACTGTGATATGAATAGATGTACTACTGACCAGGCTTTCATTTTTTAAGGGACTACCAGATGACTTTGCATTCAACGCTTCTCTAAAGGGTGACAACAGCCAGCATAATGTTAAAAGTTAAGGAGACAAAGAGGAGCAAGGGTCATAACTGATGCATCAGAAGAGCTCCTGCCTGAGCAGGATTACAAAAGTTTGTGCTAGGAAGCCTGAAACTGCTGAAGACTTCTCTGTAGTGCTGTGGCTCCAAGGGACAGGGAAATGGCTGGAATCAAGCAACAATGACCAGTGGACTATGGTGTGAAAGCTAAGCAATAAAGCTGCAGCTCCACATGCTCCTGGCTCAGCTCTGACTAGGTTGGGATAGCATGGCAATCAGAAGGAAACTTCCAAGACTGATTCTTCACAAGTTCTCCTCCTCCAGCTCCTCTTTAACCTCCTCCACCTCCACCTGCTCCTTGTCCTGCCTCTCCTGTCCTGTCCCATTCTGTCCTCTCTCCTTCCATTGTCCCACCAAACAGAATTCCTCATCCACTCCCAGCCCCTCAGCACCCCCCATGCCCCTCTTCCATGGTGACAAAGAAAAGCAGAGGCAACCAGAGGCCTCTCCTGGTCACCTCCACCTGCAAGTTAAGGCTATGAGCAGGGAGGGGTGAAAAGACCAATTGCTTTTAAACACTTTGTTTTGCAAAACCGTTCTTTGGTGTGTTTATGTGAGAAAATTAATGACCGCAATTCCCACCAAGAACAGCTACAGATGTCATTCCTATGCATGCAGACAGATTGCACCCATTCCACAAAGCCAAAAAAACACTGTGTAGTCCTGAGATGGTCTGTAGCACTTTACCTGTAGCATAGCTATGCCTATAAACAGTAAGAAAGTACAGTACCCCAAAGGCAGGCTCAGAAAAAATGTTGAGAGGGTTGATGCTATGGCAAGCATGCATAATCCTGCATCAGGATGTCCTTCCAGTCGCTTCTGAGTGATGGTTGATCTCTGGGAATCTAGACCATGATGTGGCTTGCAATTCCCAGAGATCAAAGGTAGAGAAAATCCAGTGGGAAGCTACAGGCAGCTCTCCCATTCTCCTGTGCCAGCAAACCCATCTTGTCACTCCCCTGCAGCATTTGTCAGAAGATGGATGGGGAGGGATGGGTGGAGGTGAGGTGAGCACAGTGAGATGGCAGTGTTAGTGATTCCTCATGGCTCGTCTTCTGCAGGGATAGTGCTGTGTGTTCAGGGTTCCACACCATAGAGGGCACTGAAAGCCTTAAACAATGATTAGAAAGCTTTATGCTAGGCATGCAGTTAGAAACTGATTATACTCAGATGATTTCAGTTAAGCACTCTTTATGTTGAGTCTCTAACAGGATAAGCTCTGCCTCACTTTACAGCAGTAATACCATACCAAATGCTGTAGCACTCAGAAGAACCAAGTCCCATGCCAACACAGCAGATCTGGAAAGGTTTGTTTTGAAACTGCAAGATCTGCACCTCCCACCATTGTCTGAGTAACCCTGTGAGTTGAAATTTGCACATGGGTAATGTGTAAGGATGAATGGCAGGTTAAATACCCTGCCCTCAGCTCACAGATGCCGAATACGGATGTTCACCTGCAAAGAACTTCCTTCTCTAAGTCTCCTCGGGCATCCTTCCAGCACAGGAAGGTCTTGCACTGCCGTATCCTGAGACGAGGCCTAAACTATAAAAACAAGGAAGTTTTAAATAGCAAAAGAATACAAAAAAAATGTGCAAGCTATAAAAAAACTATAAATTACATTTGTTTATAAGTTGTTTCATTCACTTAACACTTTTTTAATCTCCCAACTTACTTTATTAATTTGTGAGCACAATCAATTTAAAAATTATAAATGGGGAAAAAAGTTGAATTAGCTACTAAGAAACCAAAAGGAAAATATCCTGGGAAATTTGCTATGTAGCTGACCGCTATTTGTATTTGAGTTGCTGCCACACAGAATGGTGATGAAAATAATCTTTTTCCTCTCTGTGTGCAGGTGAATATTGTAATGGTTGGTTTAGGCTTTAGTTTAACAGCACATGGAGTCTGTATCTTTCAGTTGGATACATTTATTTCAAGGTACTTAGAAGCTGACTTTTATGAGATTATTTAGGCAGTGATTATTTTTGTTGAGAAATGTGTCCTTTATCCCTCTCATTCATCCACTGCTAAGATATTTCTGTTTGTCAGAATGCCTCCATTTCTGATAAATGACTGAATACTGACTGCTACACTTTATTAAAAAGTAATAACAATTTTTGTACGCACCCTTCACATTGTAAGGGGGGGACCATGAATCAAAGGACACTGCCTGTCTGGGCCTGATAAATGCATCGTTTACCAGCTGAGGAGTTATTTAGGACTGGCTATTAATTTAAATCACATTTATCTTCCCTGAATGGGGGGAGGTTGCTGTGATAGGACTGCGAATGACCAATAGTGCAGCTAAGTGCACATTATTTATTACTACCGCCTGCAAAGCACTGCACAATATGTTAAAAAAACCCAGTGCCAATTACCATGGTTAATCTAGTCAGGGCAGTAACAAATTTCTTCTTAACACAAGCCAATTTCTACACTTGTACTTTTTAGTCTCTAGAAAGTCAGTGTTTTCTCAAAATTCCTGATCATTAAAACCAGGTTGTTTATCCTCTCCTAAAACATGATAGGCAATATTAGCATCCTTAAGTCTATTCTTCATTGTGAAAAAAAGTCTTCTTCAGACATTTAAGAACAGAAATTTCTTAAGTGCAACAAAATCATGTAAACCATGTTTTCTAGGAGATTTTTGTGTTTTGTTCTGAGGCATCTGAGCAAAGAGAAGCTTTGCTGAGGCTTAGGGAACAGTTATGCAGCGCTGCTCTGGGCCCCTGCGGTCTAACCTTTTCAGGAAATTTCACACATAGAATTAAGGTAATTCCAATGAAAAATATCATACACAGGGCTTTATAAAATCCAGTGCATGGTCAGCCTACTGCATGTGCTTATGAGATATAGTCATCTATCCCCTGTTGCTAAGGGCTAAGGCAGCGGTTGTCAAGGCAGGTGCCTCTGAAATTTATAAGTGTAACTAAAATAAATGTTTTTAGAAGAACAGCTACTGATTGCACTAAGTGCATCTCACCTCCTGAGAACTTACTGAGGACAAGAAGTTCCTGAGATGACTATGTGGTCTCCATTGTGGCTCACATCCTAGGTAGCTGACAGAGCACAGGGACACAGTAACGCCTGGAGAAGAGTAGGAACTGTGGACACTGAAAGCACAATTCTCTTCCGTCTTGCCTGCAGGAGAATATTGACAACAACAACAAGAATGCAGTGTTACTTTATTTATCTGCAACCATTTACATTCACACTCACTATTCTTGTTCCACACCTATGACAACACTAGAGTTCCTTCTCGTATTCATTGAGAAAGTTGTTTTGTCTTAATGCTGGCTGGTCATTTATCTCCAACAACCAAAACCTTTTTTTTTTTGTCTGGTTATGAAAATCTTAGTACTAAGCAGATTTCTATGGAATTGCACTCAACAAGCAGCACTGATTGGTCGTTGCTACATCTGTAGAGTTTTAGTCGTACCTCATACTCTGACAAGTGCCTTGCATGTCAACAATCCTATAACTGGAAGAACAGCAAAGTAATGATTACCAATGTCTAATACCATCCAGTGTTATGTATAAGTAATGCTGTTCTTGCATGCTTATTGCATCAGCTCCCAGTGGCAATTAAGCCTTCATCATTAAAAGAAAAAGCAAATACTGAACACCATGTTTGGAGAAAGTGTTGGGGTTTCCATTCCATTAGCCTGAGAAATAAGTAGGATATTTTTGTGCAATTGGTTCTAAAAAAACCCCAAACAGAAATGTGAATAAAAATATACAGACACATGGTAAGAGAGGATTTATTCTAGCAAAGTGTTGTAAGTACAGGTCCCTGGAAGTCTGAAGCATTTGAATTAGACATAAGACCTTTAAATTTATTTTTTTTAAACAATGACAGCAACTACCTGAATAAGTAACCAGAGATCATACTGATTTTTCTATCAAAAGAAGATTTTAAGGCAAAATGATGTTTGCTTTCTTCCCTTGAAGTATATCTGATGCTCATATTCAGCCACATAACAGGAACTAATCCAAGATGTTTATTAAAAAGAAGATTTTCATAACTGTCTCCTCACTCCTAAAAGTCTGTACAACTCTAGGAATCTGCCTTTCTTATTGGTATAAACCTCCTATTTATAAATATAGAGCTATAGCTCTGATGATACATGGCATAACTTTGGAATCCAGGGCTGGAAGGGAATGTGGGAACTAAGTTCAATTCCATGCTCTTGAAAGCAACCATATCATATAATCTTTTCACGCTTATCAAACTCCACCTTAAAAGCAGTTAGTTTTTTATTCTTCATCCTCTACACCCTTACCATGCTTGGGAAGCTCTTCCAAGGAGTGATTGCTGTACTAGATAAGATTTTTTTTTTCTGATTTCCAGCATAAAGGTACTTACCTGTTTCCTTTTGTGCCAAAATTGGCATTTAGCTTAAATAATTCCCCTCCTTCTCTTGTGTTTATCTTTATATGTTTTTATAGACAACAGTCAAATCTCCTTTAGGCTCTGGTTTGCTAGGCTAAACATGCCAAATTACTTTGGTGTCTTTTTGATATTCATGTACCAAACCATCTTACTAGTGCTTCTCTGTGATGTTTCCAGTAACAATTCATCTTTCTTTTACTATGTAGATGGTCCTCAAGATTAGGTTTTATCAGGGTGTTGCATAGTGCTACAAATGCTTTCCTATCCTTTCTGGAAATGTCTCTGTACAATACCTCAGAAACACACGTGCCTCTTTTCACAGGATATTGGCAGCTCACAGTCATACTGTGATCAACTGGAGAGTTTAGGTCACTCTCCTTTTGGTGATTTCTGACAGATGAGCTCTCAGCTTATAGCAGAGTGTTTGTGTTATTAGTCCCTGTGTGATTGACCTTGTACTTTGTGCTATTGAATTTCATCTTACTTCTATTCCTGTCGATCTCAAGGCTCTCTGATTCTTTCATTGTGATATTCTGATCCTCCTCCATATAGACGATGCATCCTGACACTGATTTTGTCAATACTTCAGTGCACTAGTAAGATCTCTAATGAAAATATAACCACTACCTTACTGAAATGTCTCAAAACTGGACTAGGAGAAACTACTTCCAGAGTGATAGTCCTCTTTTTGTACACCCTAGTTACCACTCTTTTCAGTCAGCCTTTTAACCACATTATGTATCTCCTCTGACAATCTTCAGCTACTCCAGCTTTACCAGTTTTACTGGTCTTCTTATTTGCACCATGGTTTTGATGTTTGATATCTGAATATCTTCCATTTATGATGCTAGGGGTACAAGGATGGATTCTTCTTTTATAGCTGTTCCTTGACACTTGATTTCCAAATTACTGTTTTATAAAAGTGCCTCAGACAGCTATTTCTAAGAATACAGACCTAGATCTTTGTGAAACTGTTCTGGGAGAACAGGAATGGGATGGATTGCCTGGTAGAACTGCAGCTTTGTGTCGTCCGAGTCACAGCAATGAAAGAAAATAGATTACTGAAGTTGAAGACAAGTCCATGACTCAAACATGTGGCAAAAAAAAGAAAGTGTGCATTGCTTTAAACTATAAGCTGTCAGGCACACCGATATGCCAACCCCCTGTCAAAAGCACCAGATAGAATGAATATTTTTAGGTCAAAAGCTCCTATCATTTCATATAGCTTTTCATAACCCCGAGTTGTACAGACTGAATATTCAGGGTAGGAAGATTTGCCCTGAAGAGTTTGTATGTCAATCATTTGTAGTGCAAAGACTGGGTCATATCCACATTGAATCACATTTTACTTCACTAACTACAAATTCCCCAACCTAGTATTTAAGTTAAATTACAGTAAAAAATATTTTTGATCATGTTCGTTCCGTGTTCTGTCTCAAAGTATTTTGTTTTCTACATAAACTATAGAAAAGTCCTTGACCCGGTTAATCCTCAGGCTCTGTTCTTTCTCTGAGTAAAAGATACACAGGCACCTCCGGAGCTAAACACAGAAGATCACACTACTTGTTCTATTGCCCCAATTCTTTCCTTTTTTACCATGAAACATTTGTAGGAGTTCAGTCTGTGTTACTTCCTCTGTTTACACTGCAGGTATTCAAAAGACAGTCTGTCCTAATTATCCCATCCCCCTTCACACATCCTCACACCCAATTAATAATGTTCAGTGATGTATGAAGCTGAGTTTACATTAATGTAATTTTTTAATACATTAAAGTGGTGCACGTCTCAGGCATTTTATAAATAAATGTCACTAATTTTGAAATACTTGTGCTACCCTAGGGAGCACAGACTGTGAAGGGGAAAGGGCAACAGGGGTGCAATCCTCTCTCTTCCAACTCCCATTTGTAGCTCCTGGGGATGCTAAAAGAGATTAAAACTTGCTCTTGCCAAATCCCAGGACATGCAGCTATTACTTACCGTGCACAGTGCAATACAGTCCAGGCTCAGAAAAGAGCAGCTCTGGAACTTACTCTTTGATGCCACTGTTATAAAAATTGAGGTTTTTCTCTAAATAAGGAAATCAAAATGGTTCAGGTGGATCAGAATAAAAAATTCTCTGTCAAACCATACTCCTGGAGCCTTTACAAAGCCTGGAGCTCTGTAATACAGACAACAAATATGTGGTTCTGCATGTGAGGAGCTGCAGGAAGGAAAGGTTTTAAATTCAAAGTCACAGTTACCAGATCAATGAAATGAAGATTATCTGTCACTTAAATCACAGTTAATTGGAGTTAATGCATGAATTTAATTCCACATTGCAACTTGGGGTGAGAGGGTAAAATGGCACAGAAATGCCTAAAAGGAAAATAGCACCAGATGAAATTTCAAAAGTAGGCACTGATGTCTGGCTTGGTCTTGAGCCTTACTTGTGTATGTATAGGGAAAGTCAACAAGAGGTAGTACTATACAAATATTCTTTGGAACTTCAGCTGTTTTGTGGTCATTGCTACTAAATTTCTACAAATCATGACTAATTTTTCTTTCACTTATTATTTCATATTTCTGAAGCAGCATACTATCACATAGTACAGTGTCTAGCACACATATACACTGAAGTACAAAGAGAAAGAAAGTTATGGTTCTGTCCCCAAATATTTGCATAAACAATGAATATTCATCTATGGTAGAGATGACAGATTTTTTTAACCTTTTTGTAAAATGAGCCAAAAGATTAAATTAATTGTTTTTGCTGTCTATAGATGACCTCTCCCATCTTTGTTATTTTAACAAGTAAAAGAGATCCTTTTCTTTTTAATTCAAGCTCAAGGTGAAGCTGCTATACTAGTAAACATGAAAATTTGAGGAGTTTTGGTTTTAGTATCTACAGTCTTTTTCTCCTGCTGCATTTCCTATGAGATGGTCTCAGAATATGCAGCTGCGTTGTTCTTTTTGGACAATGTTTGCAGACTATTTCTAGCCCACATCAGTGCAATCCAAATAATCCTCAGAAGTTGCTTCATTATTTATTAGAAAAAGCAATCTGGCATGCGGTGTGTTATCGACAGCTGAAATCCAATACTGAAAGGTCACCAAAACAAATACCAGAAAGAAAAGGTGTTAAGGCAAATAAAAATACACCTTTTTAATTTTGGCTGAATTGATTAAATAACAATTGAGTGGTGTCACAGGTCATAAGGCTCTGAGACATAAGGTCAGCTTAATAGAAAAGAGCCTGGGGCCATGTCACAGGGTATGCTCTGAGGCCTAGCACTGAGGCCACATCATTGTGCGTGCTCCTGCCCTTACCCCATGTAGTCTGAAATGAAGAAATGCCTAAACAGAATAGAGAACAGTCTAAATAGACTAGTGCTTATCGCTGAGGGCTACCCCCGGAGTCAATGCTGTTTAGAACTGATTGCTTTATTTGAAGTGAGAGTACTGGGCATCTCTCAGTAAACATTTCACAAAAATTCACTAGGCCAAGGGAAAAAAAAAAAGCAACAAAACGACCAAACCAACAAGAAACCTTTCTACACCAGCAGTACTCTACGAAATATGTACATCTCATTACAGCCCCACTATTCAGCCCAGATATTTCAGGATTGATACAAAATGAGTAAAGTAGAAAGGGAAACACTTAAATACACTGAAATCAAAAGAAGGAAGAACTGTAGAGTGGCTTATACACATTAATACATTCACACTAGCATTAGTTAATACTTAGACCATTTCTGTAGTAGTATTGCTTTTTTGTATGCTAAATTGTTTTGTTCCTAAAAAATAGCTCTCCCAGGGGAATCTAAGTGCCACTGAAATGCATACCTTCACTCATTGCACATGACAAACTAAACACATTGACTTCAGTAGAATAACTGGAACATATGCAACTATTGTATTCAGAAGTCTGCTCCTAGAAACCCGGTATATAGGAAACTCAGTATAAGAAACCAGATAAAATAAGATATAAGATATCCAGATATTTAACGCTTCCACGATTATCTGCTGGCTCCAGTGGAGACTAAGGAATATATCCCTATTCTGAGGCTTCCTCTTCTTTTAGCACTCTTCTCTCCGACTTTCTCTCTGTTATCCCCACACTGGACTAGTAAGGTAAACAGCTGCCACCGAACTGCATAAAAAAATTTCTTACTGAAGAGAGCTGATCTGGAAATAGATTGTCCTTTTCTTGAATGCCTATCTTGGCTCACTGATACTCTGGCATCCATTTGAAAATCAGCTCATGCAACTCTCTGTTAATTTCCAGAATTCCCATGGCAATGGTGTTGCTAAATTTTGCTCTAATTTTTGGCCTCCCACTTAATGAATGCCTAAAATTCTCTTAATTTTCAGGACAGTGATTCTAATTTAATCTATGAAACATGTAAGATCACGCACAAAAGAAATATATATTTTAATCGAATTATAAAACTGTTAGTAAATTATCATTTTCAAATGCAAAAAGCATTTAAGGAAGTAAGGTACAGGATCAGTTAGATGACAACAATCAGTGTGTTATGTGATTCCATGGTGGAAAGAATGCTTTTTACCACTGGGAATCTTACACTCCTTTTAATGTATATTCTACTTAATTACAAGCTATTGCAAGTGATTTTAATTGTTTGGAGTTGGAAAAAAATGGCTTTTTTTGTAAGATTGATAGTCTATCTATTTTCTCTACTTGTCCTGGAAAAGTTTGTTTCCTTTTCAATCAGTTTATTTTAAGAAATAACCCATGGCTTCAAAAGATAGTGCTTTAAAATGTAATTATATAAACAGTGCGTTTCAGGACCTACTCTGTCTACAAACATCAAAAGCAAGGATTTTAATTCACAAATCTCTTTATCAACAGTGGTAAAGCCTATAAATCACACAATAATATAGGAAGAAAATGTTTAGTACTCTTAAGAAAGAAGTCTGAACGTTATCAATTATAGAGACTGTAGAAATATAAAGATGCATTTTCCTAAAATAGTCTACTTTTGTGCACATGGAAAACATCTGTGAATGCAGTTTTCAAGTACCTGGACATAGACAAAATGAATTCTAGGACCTATACTTGCAGAAAATAAAATGTTCTTTATGAAAATCATTTGGAGAAATTGTTCCTTTCTGTGGAAATGACATCATAGTTCTGTATATTTTTGTCCTGTAGCTAGTGCTGTGGTTTGTGTACGCATAGAAGAAGGTTAGACTGAAGCCCTTTAAAAAATTTTTCAGACTGATGACATACTATCTACTAGAGTGAGTGGAAAATGGCAATGGAAAAATGTATGTTAATGTGCAGAAAAAATGCACAAGTACTTGACGGCTACAACATTCTTTCCTGTGTAGTCTGGCCAAGGTCCTCCTGGGCAGCTGAGGTGCTCTGAGGTAAAACAGGACACTCCACCAAACCCCACAGCCAAGGAAAAGGCAAGGAGGAACTGTGAAGTTTTGACTCAGGAACAGCCTGAAGGTTTCTCATCATTTATACAATGAGGCTAATGCAAACAATACTAGTTTCCAGTAATGCTGGATTTTCAACGCTTTTATGCTTTACAGGTTTGTATAATGACCTTCTCAGCTTCATAACTCATAGCAGGACTCTCACTGACAATCTAGACAGAGAACCAGATGATCTAATGACTGGTCCAATATCTATTCTTTCAAATCTTTCTCCTTTGGGGAAGAACTGATTCTATGATTCTATGTGAACACAAAGGCTATGTAGTATGTGCCCCCTGCCTCACCTTTAATTTCTAGGCTGTTTCTTTAGGCATCTGATATTAAGCTTTAAGTGGTTTAGATAGATGGAGACAATCAGCTTCAAATAAATGGTCATGACTACAACATGCACCAATTAGGCATCTTTGAAAGTATTGGCTTAAATCAGGATTCATGAAGTGAACTTCAGTCTCTTTGGTTTGCTTATTTACATTTATTAACTGCACTGTTTAACCTCTCACCTCTTCCTTAGTAATGTATTTTAAATTACACCTTTTATCTGATTTTGCATTAGGCTAGAAAGTCTGCCTAATGGTAAGCAAGTATGCTGAAACACTGGCATAAATATTCTTAACTTTGCCCTTTCTGGGTCATATTCCCCATTCCTATTTTAAAATCTGTATTAGTTCATGTTCTTACTTGTATCTTATCTGGTATTCTTCAATTCTACTTCATAGATTAAATAAAATTGGGTAAATTCTCTGAGGTTTCATTCAGACTTTTCTTCTCAGCAAATTAATCCAGGACACAATGTTCTGCAGGTGGATAGAGGGTTAATCAGTATTTGCATAACCTTTTCCCGAACTTTCCTAAGTTTTCCAATTAAATGAGGTAACTAAAAAGACCCACACACTTTGTGGTGTACAGTGTTTCCTTTCTCTGTTAGCAAAGTTGCTTTAAGCAGCAAGGCATATTTCTACCAACTTTAAAACCTGAAATTTTAAAGCATTGCTGTGTAGTTGAGATGGATTTCAGTGGCAACTCTTACCTGGGTGTTCACAATTCACCTTCCTATTGGTTTGTGAGTAGTAAAGAGAAACAAATCTCTTCTCTGGAGAGGAAAAGGCCGCCTTATGTTTATGCAGAAGCATTTCATAAAAGTTTTCTTTCCACATTCTCTGTATTGATGGATGGTGTCGTATGGCCTGAGAAGCTGTCCTTAAAGGAGATGCAGGGCAGGTATACAGCTCCCTCTTGAAATATACCAGCAAAAAGCCTACAGACTCCAGATACCAAGCTGATCTAATACCTGTAGATTAGGCAGTGTGAAAGTAGCAGCTGTAGTGGAACAGTCCAGAAGCACAATTCATCTGAATGGGTACACTGAAATATGTCAGTTAAGGAAAGGTAGAGCTGCCCTGGACTGAACTGGTGGTTTAGCTCATCTCTTCAGTACTTGAATAAGAAAGGTAAAAATTGACTGATATCTGTAAGGTAGAGATGGAGGTGATACTTAAGGGCTGCCAGATTACTCTCCAAATCTGTGAGGAAAATAAGTCTGTGATACTTAAGAGCAATCCACTTTATCCAAAATTCTCTAATTCCATATTTATGTAATTAAGCATCCAAAGTCTGACTTTTGTCAGACTTTGAATGAACCTTCCAGGAATGATGGTTGAAAACCACCTTTATCACAGAGAAGTGTGTGAAAGGTACAAAATGGGACCTATAAATTTCAATGTTTTGGACTTTTATTACTATATGAGTAAAATAACCCCACAAAAATTCAAACAAGCATCCAAAAAACACTAGTTGCATTGTTTTGACAGTGATAGAGATTATCTCATTTGTCTCTAGCACCGTTAATTTTCTCACATAGCTGCTGTGATGCTCTGTTATTTCTAGCCTGTTTTCTTTGATATTTTGATTTTCTTGCATTTGAAAATAATAAAGAAAACCCTAAATGAAATTAAGAAACATCTCATAGTTCAGGGGTTGGATAGTTTTAGTTGCACCTGATAATATGCTCAGGTAACTGTCTCCTGCAGAAATGGTAGGAGTTTCTTCTTGACTTCAAGTTTCTTTCTAATTATGAGGAAATGTCTGACTTCCCCAGTCATGAATTTAACAGTGTTTCATTGTGTTGCAACCTGCCAAAGAGTGCTAAGTAACTGAGAGGCCCATCTAGGTATGTTTCTAATGTGAACAATTAGAGACATTCACAAAATAAAAAAAAATTAAATAAAAAAAAAAATATTAAAAATCCCCTTTCTAACAGACCTAGAGGAAAGCTAGAACATGTTTGAATAAAATATTCACTATGACTCTTTTATTTGACAAAAATTCCCAGACCATGACTTCCTTTCGTAGTTCAAATGTCAAGCACCCCTTCCACTGTGGTCAGGGTGGCATGCAGGAACAGAGGGAGACCCTAAACAGAAGTCTTTAATGATGACAAGCCTGGTTAACTCAATGACCCACAGTGTCTTTTGTCTCCCTTTCTCCCCATGTTGTCTCCTGCTGATTCAGATGAGGGAAGCCAACTAGCAGAGCAGTTGCTCATGCATAGTCTAGGGAAAATGCTTTCTTCACCCTTGTGCAGAGTGCAAAAGGCCCTTCAATTTCCTCTGTACTGTTTTTCGGGGGTTTTTTTGTCTTTTTCTCTGATTGACTAGCTTTATATTGATTGAAAAGTCATTTCCTTTGCCCAGTCTTCTGAAAAACAAAATAAATGTTTTCTGTGACCCTAACTCTTAGATTTTTCTTTCCACACAGCTAAAGAAAACGCTTCCTGTCAATTATATTGAAGGAAAAATTATATTGTTGTTTTGTAGCACTTTTTTCTCTCTATGTGTCAAAAGGGAGCAAATGATGCATTAAAAGACTAAAAGCTGAAATAAAGATTAGGTGTAAAGTGCTATTGATCCCTTTACAAAAAGAAGCTAAGACAGATTCCACTCCGCTGTCAGGTTACATTTTCAGTAAGTTACCCAGATGCAAGATCTGAAACTTCTCTAAAAGAGTCTTAAAAGTGTTGTTGGAAGTATCAAATAAAATTAGACCAGACAGTAAAAACAGCTATTAAAAAATGTCAGTGGTGCAGCTGAGGTACTGTCAGTCTGCATTGTCCCAGTGTTTAATGTAGCCCAATACCTCAATGTTTAAGATGCCCATATGAAGATTTAGAACTTTAAAAACCTTAGTTATTACATTCTCTATGTGTACAACCTACAGATATATATTCACACAAATAAATGTATCTCCACATCCAGAATCTGGAAGGTCTTAGACACAATGTAGTTTCGACTGGATGGAGCAGAAGAAAGCTCCAATTTTCAGCTCCTTCATTTGCTATTCATTCAAAGAATAGTCTGAACATTCTGGAGATTATTACAAGTTAGAGAACTTCTAATGAGAGAAAAAACTATTACTGTAAGTCAGTACAGCAAATTTTCTTCAAATTAGCTTACCTTCTTTTTCCTGACAAACTTGTCTGTCATTCCTTTGCTCCAACCAGGATGCTGGACAGCAACTGAAAAATTATGTGGCTTCTTAGCAGAGAGTATATGATCAAATGTCATTCTTCTCTGTACTGTGTTGATGTACTAAACTTCATTAGAAACCACCTAATTCGGGCATTTACATTATTTTCTGCATCAATTCATAACTAAGTTTAGCAACTAAGTGTACGAAGTGCGGCCATGATTGACTATGAGATTTTTTATTGTTAGTTGTACAGCAGAGGCAGATAAATCTAAATAATAATTAGTCAGCTTCTGTTTAAATTCTATAAATGAAAAAGAATTCTACAAAGCTATGGCAACGCAGTGAATTCCCTCATTCTCAGTATGGCATCTTTAGTAAATATCCAGGGATTAATTTGGGGAAAAAACCAACCAAACAAAAAGCAAATACACAGAAATATGAAATGAAAGCAGATGATGAACCTTCACTGTAATTTCACATATCTGGAAATATACTGGTGATGGGGAGGAAAGTCCACTCAAGAAACTCTACTACTCAAGAAACGGTAACAGTAAGAAATTTTTGTAGAGCAAGGGATAAAACTTTTGAAATCCTGAAACACTCATGATAGGGGCATTAGTTTAACAGAAAGAGTCAAGTCTAAAGATTACATTATTTGTGAACTGCTTTAATACCAGAAGAGGCAGGCAAAAAACAGAGATTAGGTTTAAATTCAAAGCTACTGGAATGTAAAAGGAATCTCAAAGTGACCTCTATACTTGAATTAGAAACCTGAGGAACAGAAAATACTGATTGCTATTAAAAAAGCTATTTGGTGAGTTTGTGAAACCGGTGAATCCTAGCTTCACACAGGTTTGTGTTTTATGTTCCCATTCATTTCCATTTGGAACGATTGTCCTTATGTGCCCTCTTGTAACATAATGCACCCAGGTCATTTCTAACCACCCATATTGTGCCCAAAATAGACATGATGCTTTCAGATTGTCCCAAATGTCCTAACTACTTTTTGGCTTTTGGCTAACCAACAGGCAGAGCTCTGTCTTTAGCTAGCTCTTGGATTAGCTCTGTCTAGTCCAGAGCTCTTCTGAATTTGTAGCATAGATGAACATGTGCCTGGTCCACAATGAGGATTCAGAGACCCAGGTGCAACAGAAGGTGAGGTAAGCAGCTTGGACATGAGCTTCTTAGGGGTGACTGAAGAATACTCTTTCCCTGTTTAGTATAGCCCTAAAAGGTGAATACGAGGAGCACCCATATTGAGCCAATGTTCTAACGGGGCAAAAATAAGCCAGATAATTACAGGCTAGAGGGCCTGACACAATGCCTTGAAAGAAATATTAGAACAGCTGATGTGCAATGTTATCCATAAAATTTCCGAGCATATAAATTCTATTTATTCTAATGTAAATGAATTATCTACGTTGGGCACTCTTGTCATGCAGAAGGAGCAGAAGTTTCAAGCAAGTAGCTGGTCAGGATTGAAAATCTACACTATGCATTTTAAGCTCTTACTTTGGTCCAGTCCTAGTCCAGTTTAATGGAATAAATGCCTTTTACCAACTGGAATATACAAGGTGAGCTCGTGTAGTGTGTTTCCCAGCCTAATTTCAGTGAAAAGGAATCTAGTTCAAGTACTTTAAGATGACTTCACGATGCAAACTGGAACATTACAGGTTAGAATGATTAAGAGATTTACTTATTATGAATTAATAAATCATGAACCAATCGATTCAGCTAGATCATATCTACAGTGACGTATCGTTTACTGCTTGCTTACAGCAAAGCCTTTAACCAGTGCTCAGTTGTACTCTATAATCAGTGGAGGAGATAGAGAATAGGCTGGAGCTTGGTTTTCACTTTGGGATGAGTTGGCAGCTTGCCTACTTTGCTTGTAGAACTCAGATTGTTTTGCCTGGCAGCTGATAATCCTTTCCAAGACATACACCCTGGAAAAAAACAGTATATTTAATGACTAATCAAGAGATGAAAAAGGAAAAAAAATCAGTGAATTTGTTAGATATCTTCTTACAGTTTTCAGCTCTAACAATACTCTTTCTTCCAGAAGCTGCTTTCATGCATATCCTAAACCCTCTGCATTAATAGCAATTGTTCCATTTAGATATTACTTAAAAAAAAAATTAATAAAAATCTTCAAACCACTGTCAGCAGTTCTGTGTGACGTCAGGAAGAGAAACTTGTGAATCTATCTGTTTTAACACACTGAAGGAACCCATAGATAGCCTAGTGAAGGACAGCTGTGGGTGAAGTTACTTGACTGATTAAAAGAATGACTCCACTTTTCTTAGGCTAGTTATGATTAACTATGTGATGAAGATACATCACTGTTGATGTGTAACATACCTGCAGCTGATATGGAAAACAACTTTGGTGGAACAGTATCACAAACTTCAGCATGCATTAGCATTCATGTTACATACCATGGGTCAGTACAAGACTTCTGCAGAAGTGTCAGTAACCACTAAAACTTGTCTATGTCTGATTTTACTCCTTAGAGTTAGCAGGAACATGTCATGCTCTGACACCAACACATCTCCACTGTGCTTCATAGATATACCCTTGTAATGAATAATCTCAGTAGCGCACTCAAGCGATCAGTGTTTTGACAGTGCAAATGGTCTAGGAACAAAGAGTAAATTCCATTCATATATAGAGGAAAGAAAGAAGTTAATCTGGAAAGAACATGGAAATCATTGGAAACAACAGGCATATACTGAATTTTCAGATATGACTGCTCTTATTGTGTCATTGTTATCTACTTTGGAAAGGATTGTAGATACTACTCAACTAATACACAGAAGCAAATGAACACTGTGTATCCTGAGAGTGGAGTTCCCTGAGGAAAAGTAGTATGAGAGCCCTTGTCGCCTGTCTCATGTCATGCCTGTGTCTTTTGTATCAGATTTTTAGATTTTATTCTTACCTTCAGAATTTTACAGAACTGCATCTCAGCAGCTCCCTATTATTTTAGAACTTGCCCCTTTTATCACATCTGTGATTTCCTTTCATGTGAGTAAAGACACATGTACAGGTTAGTGGCTGACCAGCTGGAAAGCAACTCCATAGAGAAGGACCTTGGAGTCCTGGTGGACAATAAGTTAACCATGATCCAGCAATGTGCCCTTGTGGCCAAGAAGGCAAATGGTATCCTGGGCTGCATTAATAAAAGCGTGACCAGCAGGTCGAGGGAGGTTCTCCTCCTTCTCTACTCTGCTGTGGTGAGGCTACATCTGGAGTACTGTGTCCAGTTCTGGACTGCCCAGTTCAAGAGAGACAGGGAACTACTAGAGAAAGTCCAATTGAGGGCTATGAGGATGATTAAGGGACCAGAACACCTCTATTATGAGGAAAGGCATCTCCAAATGCAGAACTTCTCAGTTTATGTCTACTTTGTAAATACCACAGATCATATATTTTGTCAGATATTCTGTGCCTGGGTAGCAAGAAGAAGATGACTTCCTAACACTGGCTATAGTGACCTGTGGCACAGGGACCCTCTGGAGGGAGAGGTAGATTGCTTCTTCCTTGGAAAAAGCAGAGTGTGCCCATGGAAAAGGAGTTTCTGAGTAGAGGAAGCAAGGTGGAAAGACAGTCTGGTACAGGGTCTGCCACACTGTTGAAGCTGGAATACTTGAAGAAGCAGGCAGCAGAGCTACATCTGGGAGAACATGACAGGAGGTTGTGGAGTTGGTTGAATGTGGGAAAGCAATGAAGCTGCTGCACAGAAGCAAGCGTGCAGAAAGGAGCTATCCACTATGTAAGCAGAATCCAGACAGTACAATTATACTTATAATAAAATCTAAATGGAGAAATAGGACTTTGGTATTTTTCTCGTACACTTACTAGAAAGACAAAGGCAGGGCACTTCTACTTCCAGGCTCTGAGGGGCTCCTTCATAACAACCACACTCACATGCTGAAGAGGAAGATAGAGAAGTTTGCTTTTTAGTATTTAAGATTTTGTGCTTGTCAATACATTTTGTCTGTCAAGGAGGATAAACCAATGTTGTGGGATTTAGATAGCCTACCACACCCAGCAACTCAAGTACTTTGTCCTGTAGGCTGCAAATTCTTGTAACACAATAGTATCAAAAGGCTTCCTTGTCTCTAAGGTAGAACACAAACAGTGAAAAATAATTCCAACATAATGCAAGTAATCTATTAGAAATATTTTAAGCAGTTGAAGTAGTAAGGAATATATATTCACTCAAGAACAAATAATAGTTACTTAAAAGATTTCTTCCTTTCTTCTAAACTCCTTATTCCTTTTTATTGGAGCCATTCCTGAAGCCTTGATTCTCTGTTAGTACTCAAGACATAAATGACAAGGTAGATCATGTGGAAGGCAAATACCATGGGTTGCATACTGTATTTTAAAGTTATTCCTCCAGTAATAATTAAAATATTTATTATTATTATAAGCTATGTGTGAGAAAGAGCATCTGTTTGATGAATTTATTCTTAGTTTATATGTCGCACCTCCCTAAAGGAAACAACTAGGCCAGGTGACATTTGATGGCAAGGATTGATCCTGCTTATCCTTGGAGCAACTTATACTCCTGGAACAGGAAAAGGCTGACAGACTCATGAGAAGCTTAGAACATGCAGCACAAGAAAAGACTGAGATACCTCTGAAAGGGAGCAAACACATTCCCAAGAGTGACAGAAATGAGGCTTCCTAAGGACAGAAGAAATTACTCAAAATTTGCCACAGCTCAAAAAGCCACTGAGTTGAGTGAAAGTAGACCTGGAAGCAAGAACCTGCCCTGCAAGGACACAGTGGGTAAAGCAACACTTCTTTGCAAACCCTTTGCTTTCTGCTTTCTCAGTTTTAAAAATGGGCCTGCTGTCATTCTCCTTCATATAAAATACTGCTTTTGGACTTTGAAAGCCTTTTTGCTCTTTTTAGAGGAAGAGTAATTTCATTCCACTGAAAATTCCATGAGAGAGCAATTTGTTCTTACAGTGTCTTCAGACGATCTGCAGTGTTGATGGTGCACTGCTAGTGCTCTGCTGTGAGCTGACTGAACATAAGGTGAAAGGTATTCTGCTCTTGGCTGAAGGAAATGAAATAGCAGTAGAAGAAGGTACAAGTAAAATCAAAAGACAAGAGGGATCAACTTTCTGGAAAATATTGATTGCATAGAGAAGGAGAAAAAATAAAAATACTGACAGCATTCTCTCCGAGACTTTTCACAGTTCTGAAGGAAAGGGGCGTGTAAGAAGAAACAGAGACTGCAGAGGAGTGTAAAAGCAAACTGACTGTCCGTAGGAGACCTCTATTTTTAGATTTAAAAGAACACTGTCTTTATCAGTGTCTTCTGTGGAAAACAAAGAAAAAAAACCTATTAACCATCTTTTTAAAACTGGAAGAGAGTAAGAATACAAGCAAAGATGGAGCTGAAGATACTTGCAGCTTCTCTCACATTAAGACATGCTGATTTAGAGAAACATGTAAGAGGGTTCACTCCCTAACACCCACTATTTGTTTGCTCACACTGACCTAATTTTCAGGAGGCTTTAGGTTTTCATGTGTATAAGCAATTTATCATGAATACATACACTGGAGTTTGTCATGCCCAGTCGTCAAGGAAAAAAGGTTGTTCATGGAAAACATGCATCATTAAACCATTAAAACTTTCTTGTACAGAGTTCCTTGTAAATCAGACCCAAATTATTTAAATAATAATCTGTGCTAATACTTTTATGTGTAAAATAGTAAGCATGCTTTTATTCTTTTTTACACAGCCAATCCTTCTTTCTCATCCGTATTTACATTTTTTCTTTTGCATTAAGTACATATAGCTTAACACATTTAGACAGTGATTCTTCAGCTGGGGAATCAAATGCTACATCAAAGCACATACAATATTTTCATCATCTATTTAATGACAACATTTTGCAAGTGCATTAGAAGTAATAATTGCTCATCAAACAAAATAAAATGAAACTTGGAAAAAATGTAGAACAGCTTTAATAAAGTATTTGAGCTGCAAGGAAAAATATTTAAATTTGTAATCAACACATACAAATAAATCACTCGCCAAATTTCCTAATATTGTGGTGTTAAGTAAGCTAATTATCCATATTAAATATTATTAAAATAGCATTTTTTTCCTTTGAAGTTACACATTTGTATTAATATAACTATCAGATATGAGGAATATGAAAAACACAAACAAGAAAAACATGCACAATATAAAGTACTTACTCTTTCAGGTATTTTGACTTCGTGCTGAAGACTGACAAGGCATATCGGAATGTTACTGTTTATAACAAAACACTAGAAACGCAGAGGACAGAGAGATTTCTCTTCCTACGGCAACACACTGAATGAGTTTCATAGTTTTAAATTCTGGAGTCAATACATGAAGAAATGATTTTTTTTTTTCACAGAGTCAGAATATCTCTCTCCTGTGCTCACTGGGACTACGTTGATCTAAAATTGAGGAGATACACAAAGGGATTGGTTTCTTTAAGCAAACTTATTGGCAATGTATACATAGAATTATAAAAAAGAGAAACTAAGCAACTAATTCACATAAAGAGTGAAAAGGATAGATTTTTACAGTTATTCGTTATAAAAGTTACATCTGATATTCACTCCAACATTAAAAATATGTAAAGTTATCAAACTACCTTAACTTTGCTAATTCATCAGAAAAATAAAAATATGACTCAAGTGGATTTGTCTTAGAAAAAAAAAAGTTTACTCAGAGAAAAATAAGCATTATGATGACTAACCATAATTCTGTGAAGTGTGGCACTAAAGGTTATCTTTAATTAATTACTTTAATTAATCTTGTTTCTTAAATGCAAAACACAACAGAAAATGTCATGTATATTATATACATTTCACGGGAAATATGAAATGTTACCATTCTTCTGTCTCCTAATTTGGGACAAAGAGGAATAGCAGAGAAGCATGACATCCAAAGAAGTGAACACAGGACATTTTCTCTTCAAAACAGTCAAAGAACGTTTAAATTTTTTGCAGCATTACTTGATGATGCATGCATATAATCAGTATAGTTGCTCATTAGCCCATCTGTAGCTGTGTGAGTTAGAAATGGCCTTCAGTGCTATTTAATTCAACTAAAAGGAATTTACAAATACAAGTTTTAGACGTTCCACCTAGGCTGGTATGATTTCACCTCCAGAGATGTATCTCTCTCTCTCTTTTATTACAGATAGAGTCTGAAAAATGTGATTAGATCGAATATTTAAGTTTTATCTGGTTAAACAGGGCAGACATACAGATCTCAAGATCTAACTGAAGGCTGTTGTCAGTATAGGATAGAAAATAGCTATCTGTGAAAAAAACATGAGATTTAAATCAATGGGAAAGAACAGGTTTCAGATGTCTGACAAACTGTATTTTTTATGACATCCTCATTTACACCCCATTTGGTAAGCCCTCTACTGATTAGGTAAACCTACAAATTAGGTAAATTTAGCATATTCTTTCTCTGATTGCACTAAACTATCTTGAGGAACGGCTAACAAAGAAAATAAGCTGACCCTGGCTGTCTTTTTCTGCCACGAGCCTTTCACATAAGCCAGTGACTTGTGACTGTCTTTTGTCATTATAATGACAATTCTGCCCTTCTTTACATCTTCACCTCTTCTTACAATACTTCTTAAAAAATTTAGATGAAATACAATATTTTTTTTCCTAAAGTTGCTAGTGAGGAGGAGCAAAACGTTCTTAAAGTTCTTAAGACCTAAGGCCCAAGCTTAAGCTTACAAACTGTGTTTCACTTAGAAAGGGGGTATAATCTGAGTTAAAAAAAAAAAGGAAAACAGAAAAAAATCTTCATGAGTGCTGAAGTCTGCTTAGGATCTTGTAAAAGAAATTACTGTTTGGACCTCCACCAGTTCACCCATATTCCCACCCGAAATTGAACAGTTGCCCTTGATCACATATACTTGTTTCTGAGGATATTATGCCTGTTTTCGAAAGTGCTTCAGATCAAGCATGAAAAAAAATGCTGTGTAAATAAAAAATATTGTGAACAAATATCTCAGCATTCTGATTTGAATTTTCTCACCACCTTTTAATCTGTCAAAAAAGTTGATTTTTTGCTAAAGTTAAAATAGCTTTATGTTAAAATAAATCAAATGTTTGTTAAAGGTTTCTTGTTTTTCAACATGTGAGTCCACAGCATCAGTTTTTGAAATGTATATATTTCTGCTGAAGTCAGTTGAGCAATATCAATTTATACTAAGTAAGGATACTCTCTCCTGTTTAAGACAATACAATTCTTTGCCCTGTTAATTCATTTCAGCTTTCATACAATTACATTAAACTTACTAATACTTTATTTTCATTTAAGTCTGTGATTAATTTTTTACAAATGTAATCAATAAATATGAGGAGCTTTTATACCTGTGACTTCACAATACATCTTGTAAGAATTTAGCTGGGTGAATGAGAAATAATCTTTTTTTTGTAACTGCTTTGTAACTTCTACCATTCGAGTGATTTGTTGACAAGCACTTAAACTTAACAATGGTGAAAATTAAGCATATAAATTGAATAAAAAATAAATTTGCATTGAAAGCTCATTTTGTTGTGTTGTTTCGTTTTTTTTAGTGTCCAGCTGACACTGTGTAGGAAAGAATGTATAGATATCCTATAGATGCAGCACATAGAGAATCATGTCTCATCATCATTCAAGGATTTGACTTAATCTGTTTGGGGCTTCAAAACATAAGTCTTTAACTGGACTGATATAAGGACTTCATACTCTTGGAGGAGTATAATGTAACTCTGGGTTTGGAGGCCTATAATAAGCATACAAGAACTTTCAAAACAGTGTATTTAGTGAATATATCACATCGAACTTCTAAGTTGTAAAGCATAAGCATCTGTAGGTAATACATTTGACTCCTAATAGCCATAGAGATAATAAAATTACATTGTCATTAAAAATTGTATTCACATATTTCTGTAACCTCTGCATCATAGTTAAGATACAGTTACGGCTGAGCGCTAACTCCACCACTGACCTTTTATGACATTCTGCAAAGCTTACTGTCAGCACTATCAGCTGCAAAGTAATGGAAACAAAACCCAAAACAATTCCCAAACCAGATCAGTTTCTAACCACATGTAAGCTCAGTCATGTTATATGATAAAATGACCCAGACTTCTTTGCACCAGTAATTATTTCCCATCCTTCCCTACATAGCCTTTCTGACACATTAACTAGTCATACCCATGTTTAAGAGAGTGTTTCCTCCTTTTCACTTTAGAATTGATACCTTGTTGATGCAAACAGATAGAGGCAATTTAATAGTCTCTCAGAACTATTTTCTGACTCAGGTTAGATGAATATTCATTCAGACATCATTCCTTCGTTTTCATGTAAATCATCTATTATACCAGTGTAGGGCACAAATGCAGATTTGTGCAATCCATTTAATTCACACTTTGCCTAGTTCAATCTAACATGGTAAATGAATAAACCTTTTCCATTTGAAATAAGCACGGTTGAAATATTTTTTTCAGTGTGTCTAAATTCAAGATTTAATATTCTAAACACTGTAAAAAAAAGCATGCTAGCTTTGAATTAATTTAAATACACTTGTGTGAAAAAATATAGAAAATATTTTCAGATTTGACCTGCTTTTAAAAACACATTCTGAATCTCTGAAAGAAAAGTGAAATGCAAAGAGCCAAACAGATACAGACGCACTGCAAAATATCTGAACTGAGATTTTTAAATTTCAAAGTGATCAGTTAGGTAAGGTTCACTTTTTCTCCACAGAAAAGGGAAAAGTCACAAGAGTAGCTCAGCTACTGACAAGAGTACCTAGTAAGAAAGTGATTTGAACTTAGTTTTGATTTCTGTGGTGGTTCAACAGGTTGTACTTGGTATGAATGGCACCTTTAAATATCCTGATTGATTCAGTTGAGCTGAGGCTGAATTTCAGGAGAAGTGGGAAGTTCATGAAGAGTGAGATTGGATTTATTAATATACTGAATTTCTCTCAACTACACTTTGATCACTGACTCAAACTGATGTTCTTGGAGTGAAGAAACATATGCTAAAGAAGAACTTGTCACGCAGGACATCTATAATTAAAGAAGATCTTCAATGAAAGCATTTCACAACACCTCCATTAAGCTTTGTCATACTGCAAAAAGAACATGAGCCTCTGTGTAAAGAAAAGTTAAACAATTGTCAGCTGAAAGCAGATGAGGGTTTTATTGAATGCTTGTATTACTAATGCATGAAGAGGTACCCATGCAGAGCACAGCAGATACAATCATTGCTTTTAATCGTTGTGCAATTTTTATTACCAATGGAACTACTAAACAAAAAAAAAGGGGATAGATTTCCTTTAGTTTTATTTCAGGAGAAATCAATGACCTCGGTCACTGAGTTGTCACTGATCCTAGTACCAGCATCACCTCCACACGAAGATACAGGTAGGATTACTGTCTTGAAGACAACAGAGATCAGGACATTCAAACCTCACTATCTGAGGTCACCTAAAGGCTAAAGTACAGATAACCATTTCCAAATCTTCCCACTGTGAAGGAACAAAATTATTTGACAAGGCAGTTACAAGAAAAAAGATATGAATTTATATAATTTCTAAAGGAATGCATAGTAACAAAGTAAGAAATGCACATTAATTGGTCCATGTTACCCAATATCTGAAAGCGTTACTGTCATTTCCATACTCCTATAGTTTAAGTCTGGGCTAAGGTCACAGTAATTGTATCGTGAGTCATAATCCAACTATCTAGAAAACACTTTTTTGAAGTCTATGTTCAGTATAGACTAGGGAAGAGATACTGCTAGTTACTTTTGATCAAGAGGCTACTATCAGGTCTTGAATTTTTCAAGTAAGAAAAAATAAATTCTGAATTTTGAAAGCCTACAAAGATAGTTGTGGGGTTTTTTACTTAATAATAGTTATTTCCTATCATAATAATAAATATTTTAATTTATAAGTTTATATGACTACAGCTCTCCAGGCATCTAGTAGCTACAAAATGATACCAAAATGTGTGCGAAATAATTCTTTCGGAAGTCCCCAAGTTTGAAACAATTAATAAAAATTCTCTCATTGTCAGCTCAAAGAAAAAAAAATTGTTCCCACTCCTGAAAGATAACTTTGATTCTTCATTCTGTATGAAACAAAAATCATTAACTGTCTCAGATAATGACACCTTTCTGCTTTTCTCAAAATTGTTACATGTAATACTCAAACGGTTCAGCTTCATGGATTTTTTAACCATCCTATCAGAACCTACTACTACAAATCATACTTCAGCTGTAAATTTGCACATTTTTTTTTTAAAAAAAAGAAGATGGCATTATGATAGTGAAAGATAGATGACAGACAGAAGCTAGTATTAATGTGAGATTTATTCGATGCTCAGTAAAATTGTTGGTAACTTTTCTTTTTTTTTTTTTTCTGAGATCAGGGTCCACACTGTTGCAAGTACCACTGAAACCATTACTTGCAAGGGTAGTCACAGCCAAAGGTGGAACATACTGACCTTGAGTACTAGAGATTCTCACCTTCAGAACTTTGCTTTTCAGACCTTCATTTGGTTATTTCATTAATCTAATGAATTACAGAATAGCTTTTACACTATTAGACTTGAGTGCAATCCAAAACCCGATTCTATACATGGTGTTTTGTCAGAGGCTCTTTCATGAAAATAGGAAGAGAATACACCTCTTTACTTACAGGTACTGTTGAGTATGAAGGGAGAACTGAGTTTTTCGAGTCCTTTATACTTGCACCTGGAAAACTGAGACCAGAATATAGAGAACAGGTGAATCAAGATATATTTATTTGTTCATTCATTCATCAATCTGAGCCAACAACATTGCAAAGGGCAGGAAACATACTTTCATCTGTTGGTGGTTTTAATATCCTCTGTGGTTTTCTTATTGGCTCTTTGTCTGCTATTGTTTCATTTACAGGTTTTCTCAAGTACCCTCATTTTCAAAGGAAAACCCATCTGGTTTCCACTGGATATCCTCAAGTCCTGTGGTGTCAATAGAAGTCGGGTACTCCCATCCATACTACTTTGTATTTATACATTAGGCACAGCAGAAGTCAGACATATCTCATTTTTTCAGGGGCTAAATGGAAAAAAAAATACGTTTCTTTTAAAAGGTAGTATCACATATTTGAGGTCAATGCTGTGAAAAGTCAACATGAAGCAAAATCACAGAGATGCTAAATATTTCACCTTTCTCAGGGAACAGGAATATGTCCATCAGAAATATAAATTTCTCTCCCATTTTCAAAAATCATCAGAAAGAAGCCATTCAAAAGGCCATTGATCAAGCATAAACAGAGGAAAAGAAATAGGTAAGACATAAAATTAATTCAAAACACGAACATAGCAAAAGCATGAAGGTTTTTTCTTCGTATATGGGGATTTGTAAAACCAGACATGGGTGCTACAAGACTTAAAAGGTGTCCTGAATCAATTCAGAAGTTTGCCAATTTGAGCTTAAGCCAAGTGATTATCCAATGAAGAGTAACAGATGCACCTGATGACAGAGCATTCCAGTTCAAGGACATAGCAGAAATATCACTTTAGTTCTCCCCAGTGACAGACAAAACTATTGATTGCACATTTACAGCTCAAATGCTTTTTCTTTTTTGTCCTTTCTAGAATAACAACAGAATTTGAAGTGTATGAAGAGCTTGTGGGTTTGGCTTCAATTCAAGGCCAAACAAAGGGCTCTGACTTTCACCACAGTCTGCAGAAGCATTTTAAAGCTCTGTATTTGGATTTGTGCAAACTTGTTGATCTTTCAAACTATCAAGCACTTTCAGCAGCTGGAGCACAGAATAGCACATTTCCTTTTGTTTTCTGATGGAAAAGTTTAGAGGTACTAAAATCCATCTGAGAAGAGGTTAACTGATAACTTGAATCCAGTTATATCTTGTGTTAAGAACTGAGAATCTGACTCACTGATAACTGATTTGCTGAACCTAGTCACCAAAGAGATTCAATTAGTTTGGATTATCTGAAAGGAAGTATTGTTTTTATAGGCCAGAAAAAGAAAGACAAAAAGACTTTACAAAAACCACCAAACCGTTCACATTTCTTTCATTTTGTTCACAGAATAAAGGGTTTGTTGAACATGTAATGAGAGCGCATTATTTTTGTTTATATTTGGCTTAAAAGTAATTAATAAACAATGTCAAGACCCAAAAGCTAATTATTTAGATTTTTATTATTATTAATTTTCAGATCTTTATCCAAACATTCATGTCTTTCCTACTTTTAGGCAAACTTTAAAAGAAAGCATGTATTTTAACCACTTTCCCCATTTTTAATCTTTTTTGTTATTTTTATGGTAGAAAAGTGATCTGTACAGACATAAAGACTGACATCGCTTCTCCTGCCCATGTTATTTCCTTCTTTTCCCTCTGTCTTCCACTTCACTTTTCCCAAAGGAATAGAAAAATGAGGAACTATTAAACCTAGAGTGAGTGCAAAAGTTTTTCTCATTTTCAAAGTCCTCATTATCAATTTGTTATTTAAGTTTTCAGTTTGTATGACTGATATTAATACAAAGGTGATGTAATTTTTTTAAGTGATAATCACAAAAGAGGCACCTGTCAACAAGCTTCACTAAGAGAAAAGAAACTGAGCAAAGAATGTCCCATAGAGAAACTTGGTTTTAACAGAAAGACTGAGGAGATGAAAAAAGGTTGTCAGAGAAGACAAGGTGAAAGGAGTTGGACACAAGTGTCACTTCATTGCCTAGGACTGTAAGTGGAGCTCCTGTGAAAGAGCGAGGGAGACTGTGTCTACTACATCTGGGAGTAGTACATCACAACAGGATCAGGTCTGTGGAGCTCATGAAGAGCCAGTGTTCACACCACGCATATTTTGAGGGAGCTCTGGTTTATGGTCACGGACTGAATCCCCATCAGCAGCTGGAATGCCTTTGGGATGTTCAGAGGGTAAATTTTTGTTTTGTTTAATCCGAAAGCAAATCAGATTGTATACTCTGAGATGGCTATGAAATCTGAATCAACCCATGTTAACTGGGGAGAGCTGGGAATCTTTCCTCAAAAGCATTTTGCTGATGATACCATACCACTGATTCAAGCTAAAATATTAACGCATACTCAAGGAGGTCCTACATGAAGATGGGAACTTAGGTAGATTGAAAGACTTCCATCCAGAATATAGAAGTACTGGTACTAAAATGATTTCCGCTTTTCTATTTCTAGCTAAACATTAAGCTTACCCTTTAAATTTTCTTTTTTTTTTTTCTTCCCAAAGAATTTTGGCTGTTATAGTTTGCCTTCAGAGAAAAACAAACCTGCAGTTAGAGAGTTAATGTCATTCAGAGAACTGTGTGAATGATGATACTTAAAAGGAAGACTAAAAGACCTGCCTAATTTTTCTGATTATTTTTCTTTGTACCTTTCTGTGACCTCAGTGCATCAGTATGTAATATGATATTAACTTTAATTTTTCTTACTTCCTAAAAAGTTACCATGTGTGCAAATATTTTAATATCTGTCCTGCTGCAACTGAAATTCTCTCTTCTTCTGAGCACTGGGTTAATGAAAACCCACAACAAAAGTACTATATATATCAATGCTGTACATGAAGGGATATAAAAAATTTAGAATCCCCTTAAGATCTGCTCCTATACTCAAAGAAGTCAAACAAGTGTGAAATCTACCGTTATTCAGGCTGTTGAAGCTGCCTGTGCCCAGAATACATCCTCTGATGATCAGAAACCATTGTATGGAATTTCTTCTACAATGGAGAGAAAGGAACACACATTATGAATAAAACTCTGCATTTTAAAGTGCTGTTTACAGCTTTGGTACAGCAGTTACAGAAATACAGAAAATACAGTAGATGAACAGGTCAGTTCTAAGAGGTTCATAAGTAATTGAAAGCAGGTAATTTTTTTTTCTAAACTCCTGACTGATATTATAGGTGACAAATTATGTTTGTTGTTTTTTCTTTTTCCTTTGTGAAATTTCCTTTTCTTGTCAAACTATATTACACCATCAATTATCTCCTGGTTATTCTTTGCAGTGTTGCTCAAGTTCTGTGGAAGAACAGGTTCATCTAGCCAGCCCAGGCAGAATCAAGTTATTTAATGCATCAAAATAGCTAGCAAATATTAGGATATAGTGGCTTATTTATATTCTTGGGTTTTCTGGGTATTTTATTATTTTCTAGCAAAATATCACGATGAGATTTCTTTCATTATTAATTTCTGAATGTAGAATTTGGAAAAAAAGTTAATTTTTTTTTTGTAAATGGTCCTTCAGGGAATTTTTATTTTAAAGTTTTAACTTATGTATATGCACTCAAAAACAATCTATAGTGAAAAAGATTGAAAGGGAAATATTTTTAATTCTTGCATATGAAAATATTACTAGTCACTCCATATTCCTTCTTGCAAAACTAACTAATTGAACCTAGGATTCAGGAAGGAATCTTAATTTGGTATACATGGACATTCAACTTTTTGACTTTGTAACCTCAATGCTTAAGCATAGGCCATCGAACTATTTGGGAACCAAGACTGTTGTTTATTTATTCTCATATGAAATACATACATATTTTAGATTTCCTGTGTTGTTTCTTTTCAGCTAAAATAAGGTTGCTAGAGTAAATCAATTGCATTTCTGTTTCTAGTACTTCTTGTGTGAAATCTCTAAAATAATGTTTCCCTTTTTTTTTATTAGATTGTGATGCATTGATGTTCTCCATTGCTCTCTTCCTCTCTCTCTCTCTCTTTCTCTTTCCCTCTATTGTCTTTTATTTAATATTCCAAGGGCAAATACAGTGGTTAGCAAGCAGCATCTTGTTTGAGCTCTCATTTTCAAACACATCAGGTCACAAAAACTGTTTTAGCTGGGCTGAGGTATATAAAATACTAGTCCCAGGTGAATCTCTCTAGGTCGCAAAAAGCAAAGCCTGCGGGTGCACAGTATTTCTTAGGTGTACTTTGTGTGCTGCTAATTTTCATGGCCCTTTCAAGCTTACTTATTTTCTGCATTCAATAATATTTTCTCCTTATCCTAACTTTCTCCATTTCCATTCCCACCTTAAAAAAAAAAGCAAAAAAAAAGCTCAGAAGTCTGAATTCAAAAATAAAATAAATCAGCCTACTTACCCATACTTTCTATTTCAGTATTGAACAGCCTTCTTATGAATCTCAAAACAATATTTTACCTTTTCATTTATGCATTCTTTATCTCATTTTTTTGCAACATCTATTTCCAGAATAATTTTATGGGAAACCCAAAGATACCAGTGCACCAGAATAAAATGGAGTAAAACAGAGATTAAGTTCACAAAGTTTTAAATACCTATTAGCCTCTATACAAAAACATTATTTCTTATTATTGCACAGCAGTAATACTAATAATGAGAGCTACAATTTTTATTTTCACAGCCTAAGAACTCTTTCCATTTATAAAATCTGTATTAAGCTTCCCATTGTTTCTCACGCATTAATCCTTCTCCTTTTGCATTTGAATGGTTGCCTCCAAAGCCTTAGGATTCTTCTAGGGAGAGGGGCTGCTGGCCCACAAATGTCAGTAGAACCACCTACTGCCATGGATGTTTTGAAAACCTCAAATATCGTAAAAAATCAAAATATGCTTTAAACTTTTGGTCATTTTTTTCTTTTGGCAGATAGTAAGTTATAGGTGAAAAAAATATTTACAATGCATGCCTCTGATAAAATATATCCTCAGCAATATATAGCAAGTATATGTCCTCGTTTGAGTTAGAACAGTGCTCCAGATATAGCTGATGACTGAGAAGAGTTAGGAGGTCCAGTAAAGTTAGCCAGCTGTGATTGAGATTGATGGGCTTTAATAATATTCTCATCCATGAAAACTGCTGATAATTCTCACACAAACTTCAGATTCCAGATAGAGTTCTACATGGCCATGAACCAAAATATATCAAAAATGTTTACATCTTCATGAGAAACTTTTTATCTGATGTGAGTTAAGCGATGAATATTTGCTGTTAACATGGAGAGGGCCATGATCTCCAGCCATTCCTATACCCAGAAAGTTGCACCAATACCATCAGAATTTCCAAAATGGAAGAAACAGTGAAAGGATACTATCAGATAAGACAATGTAATATACTTGTAACAGTAGCTTTTAAAATTATTCTTATACTTCATTGATCACAGGTCTGAGATATTTTATTTCTTTAAGATGGTAAGCAAGTGTTTGTTTCTTTGTCGTTGGCTGTAGGTTTTCAGGGGAAGAGGGGCGTTGTTAATTAGTTAGTTTGTTTGTTTATTTGTTGGCCGAATACACGGAGATTTGGAATAAATCTGTGGACACAGTGGGTATTTTTCACATTTTGGAGGAAGATGTGGAATAAGAAGCAAACAAGGCACGTAGCTGCTTGTTCAAAGTATGCATAACTGAATGTGAAATAACATGAGCGAAGATACCTTTTGGCATCTCAGTTAATAGTTCGGGCTGCACTAATACGACAATGTAATATGTTGTCTTTGTCAATGTAAGTATCTTAGTTTGCAGCTTCTGGGAATTACAATATCAACATGTAGGAACATGAATGGATTTCACTCAGTCTAACAGATCTAAAATGAAAACAAGGTTTTAAGAATTAATAGTAAAATTATCAACATAAAATTAAACTTTCATACTATTATGATGTTATTATGATGTATACAATGGCAGTGTGCCTATCGATAAGCAACATAAATCTACCTGTCTCTGTATTGGACCATCAATTTCATATGCACTGATTTCCTGGGAAAAATAAATCTTACAGTTTGTAAGCTTTTGTATGTTATGCTTTACATATATGAAATAAATTTTCTTATGTCACCCCACCCACTTCACAAGGCAAATATAAACCTATGCTAGGCTGTGTTACCATGTTTCCCAGTGGTATGCACTACTCGCTGCACAAAAGGTGCTTTGCAAGTGGTCACAGGATTAATCATGATCCAGTTATGGTTGGATCACTTAAGTTTCTGCCGCATATCTGCCTTACTGCCCAAATGCATAAACTTAACTATCCCTATTACAAGTTGAAATATTGTTGTTAAAACATCACTGAAACCTAAGATACAGTGGCTAAGATGTTGGGAGGTGATTTATTTCTCTTGTTTCACTCGATCATTGTTCATCACATGTATACTCTAAATTGTACAGCCCCCACCAGTTGCAAGAAAAACAATTTCTTGCTTCTGCCTTTGGTATTGTTTTCTTGCAGATCACCTACTAAGTACTTCAGCAAATGTGCTGTAATTGTTTCTATTCTCTATACAATAGAATATGTTAATATTTATTAATAGTAAAGTTTATTTCAACTATATTTTTCAGAATTCCAGCTTTTACTTTCTAAAATAAATCAAGCAAGAATAGTAAGTGAGTTTTATGATGGGACATAGACTGTGGCTCCTTTATAATAGCCTGTTTTCAAAACATTAGTTGCCCTTGCCAGGAATCAGACATTTTGGCAGCATGAATAAAACAAAGCTAAAACATAGTCATACAAGTTTCATCGCTATGTACACCACCTATTTTCTCTAGATAACTAATACCAAGTACTGGTAAATCAATGTCTTTGAAGGGTTCCAGGGGAGAGAGGTTACTACTCTTTTGCTCTTTAATGGGACCACTTAAGTGAGCTGTTGAAAATCCAGTACACATAATGGATTCAAACATCACACAAGCTGAGAGGAAAGAAGTGTGCAATTTACACATTTTGCTCTAGTGGTAGTATTGATTCTGTCCTATAAACCAACTTGTCCCCATGAAAGACAAACAAAAAAATGCTTGAACTGAAATGCACAAACTTGTCCAAAGCATCTGTTTTCTGGAGGAAGAGAGAGAGAGAACAACCTAGAAAAACGAAAAGGGACATAGCTTTATTTCTCTACTTATAATGGTCCCATTTGTGAAAATACAGGGTGTGAAAATACTCAAAAGCATCCAAGAACTTTTGAAAGGTGGACAAAGAAATATGCTTTAACCTTGAACTTTCAGAAAGACATAATAGAGAAGAAACTAGGTGATGGGAAACAAAAATAGCGAGAAGGCATTGGAAGGTGTCATCTTTTAACCCCGCCAGCAGCTAAGTCCCACACAGTCTCTTCAGTGGCGCAGGGGAGAGAATCAGAAGGGTAACAGTGGGATGGATTTGCACGTACAGAGGTGTATGTGTGTGAAATATCTTCTGCATAAAGGTCTTATTTCTATTTTGAGTAGTACCAGAGACAGGCAAGCCTTATTCTCAGCCATATTAACACAAACTTTGTCAGCAAACTTGTCAAAATTAAATAAACAAAGATGATGCAAAATTCTGATTTCTGGAAAACAGCAAGAAGAAATAATAAAATGCTTCTAAGTGCCTTAAAAGTAAGAATAAGAAGAGAAGCAGCCTATAAAGGTTCATTAAGAACAAATCATGTCAAGCCAATCTAATTTCTTTGTATAAAAAGTTAACAGCACTTGTGGATGAGGAGAAGTATGTCACAGATGCTGACTTTAGTAAGGCTTTTGACATTGTTGCACACGACATTTTCATAAGTAAGCCATGGAAATATAAACTGGATGATACTGCTGTTTGGTGAGCATAACTAGTTGAAAAACCACACAGAGAATAATTATCAGTGGCTCACTGTCAAACTGGAGAGATTTATCAAATTGGGCTCTTCAGGAGCCTGTCTTTAATTTAATACGATTCAATATTTTTATTACAATATTGGATGATAGCACAGAGAGTAAACCTATTAAATCTACAGATGACACCAAACTGGGACAGATACAAAGACATTGGAGGACAGGATTAGAATTTGAAATGGTTTTGTCAAGTTGGAGAAAAAGAGCCACAAGTAAACCTATACAGGCAAATGCAAAATTTTATCCTTAGAACAATAAGCTTAACAAATCCATAATGGGAAATATCAGAGCAGTATTGTCTCTGCCAGATCTATTTCTGTTTAAACAGGAAGATTGCCTTTGTCTAAGTGCTGCTGAAGTACTGCTGCTCTTTACCACTTCAGTATCTATCCAATAAGGCCAATTTGGCTTGCCCCAAGCATCCACTGTTCATTTCCTCGTCTTTGTCACAAAAGTACTTTGGAACAAGTTCCATGACCCAGAGGTTTTCTCAATTTTTCATCTATCTCGTGCTATACTCTTTACTAAACAAGATTGCCTCTAAATATTCAAAGTATTCTCTTCCTACAGTCTTTGACTTTCTTCTCCATTCAGTACGCTTGTATTCTTATTTTCCACCTCCTAGTTCTCACCAGCTTCTAAAAGACATAAAGAATAGACTTCTGCAAAGTATGTATTCTTCCTTTTCATCTCATTTTTCCCCAGTTTTCTCCCACTTGTCCCTGGTGTCTCCATTTATCTTGGTGAGCATATACATGAATTAGTCGTGAATCATGTATATCTTTCTTGCTGGTGATGCTGCAATATAGTGGCATTAGTCAAAGACTTATGCATTGGGGTTTTTTGGAAAAAAAAAAAAAAAGCAGACGGAAACCCCAAACTCCTACATAGACATTTTCAGTTGAAATACTGGGGTTTGTATTAAATAACTGGAACCAGTATTCATCTTGATAATTAGATTGTTTCCCAACCAGAAACCCAAACCCTGAGAGATTCCTGTGGTCTTCAACACCTTGGAGTAAGCACTCAGTTCTTCAGATGTTTGTTGAAGGCATGCAGTTGGAGCAGCTGTGTGTTTTGATAACAAGACACAGAGGAAGGTGTGAAAATTACTTTGAAGACTCATGTCTCCTAAGTTCCAAAAAACCCACAGGCACAATCTGGATTTGCCATCAGACACTGATCTCCAAACCATCTCTTCAACAACATGGAACCCTTATCTTCTATTCAGTTATGTTGATCAGTTCAAGTAGTATCTTAAGTCTCAGGTTAGGCAAGAAAAAGATTATCCATCCATCACTTTTCCATCAGCTAACCATTATAGATCATTCTGCTCACTTATCCAAATGTTTCTGGGGACGTGATTAAGTCATTAGTCATCAGGCTGCTGAGCGGATATGGGTCTGCAGCAGCAAACAAGATGAATTAAAGAAATGCAGGACAGGAGTTGACTGTCAAAGTTACAATTAAGCACCAAGGATCTAAGACTGAAAAACTGCAAATGAGGCATTAGTTTCATAACAAATAAAAAAAAAAAAGGTGAAAAACTTTAGCGAGATGCAAATAACAGTCTTCCTTGATAAAATATGCACAAAATCTTAAAGAAGTTGTGGATCAAGAGGAGAGAGTCCAAAGGAAAGCAAGGAGAATGATCAGAGTGTTAGCAAATATGTAGGATGATACAAAAGTGATGTTGCCCTTTCTAAAGAAGTGAAATTTCTTTTATTTTGTGCCTATCTGTCAATATCAGCATCTAGTCATGAATTAGCTTCTATACCTTCAGAACCAACACATAGCAAGATAAATCCCCTCCAAAAGGCAAGTCGTTGTTCATTTGTAAGCCTCACTGTATTGCAGTATCACTTTAGAATTTGAATCCCATAAAGCAGGCTTCCTGTCATAAAATGCTTTTACTTTGTTTTCTTCCAGATCATTCTAGACATTTCCTAGTATATTTCTGGGGGGAAAAAAAAATCTCAGTTTTGACTTGGAAATGTATAAATAGCATCTCTTCCTCCTCACCACCAGATTCATCTGACAGTTTTGAAGCACTATGCAATAACTTAAAAATAAGTAGAAATTGCACAGCCATATTAAAAAAAACAAACAAACATCTAAACAAAACAACTCTACTTGATTATCTGCTTATAAATGGCAAGTTTAGATGCCTCTGTGACTCATTTTAGGATACTTTTTATGAGCACCTCAGGCTAAACATGATTATGAAACAATGTTTTTAGTCTTACAAATAGATTTAACCCTATTTCTTCACAACCAAAAAATAAAGAAATCATGCCCTTTTCCTTTTCATTGTACACAGTTCCTCTTCTATCATAAGAAAAAAAAAGAGAAAAAACCCTCTCTATCTTGCACTATTGATTACAAAGATAAGAATATAAAGCTCACTTAGTATTTTAGTAGTGAAATGAATATGCAATCCCTTTGATTAAAAGCGAACATCACATTAAGAAATCTCAAAACAATTTCTCATAAAATCAAGACAGTGCTAATGTTAGCATAGGGCATGACAGTCCCTGAGTCTGATCTTATTCCCTACCTTTTATTTTCATGCTGAACGTAAGTTTAATGTATGAGTCAAATCACAAAGGCTTAGTTGAGTTAAGAAGTGAAATAAAACTAAAAATATAAATATATACATGAAATACAAGATTTGTCCAAGTAAAGGCTGCAGGATTAGTGATTTTAATGACAACACTTACAAATACTGTCATTTTACAGGTCATAACTATGAAGAAATCATCTAATCGTATTCCTAAACCACTGCAAACTAATGAAGAGTACAGGTATTTTGCCTATCAGTAGTTCCTACTGGATAGTATAGATTCATACTTAACAATACATACCTGAGATTTTTTGTTTCAAACTCATCTATAAGTTTAATTCTTTATATTTTTATTATTTTTTAGTCAGACACAAACATATCTAATTTGTAAAGTCTCTAAAGGGAAAAACTCCCACATCAACATCTTCAGGAAAAGTACTCTCACTCAGATAACTCAACTGGAAAGACTGAAATCTAACTGAATACCTCAACTAGCATGAACATGTTCATTTAAATCAGATACGAATTAGCGCTCCTTCTATAAAATCAAAAGTGAAGCAGGATTATTACATTGCATAGGTGGAAACAAATTTGTTAAACATGAGGAGTTTTTAATGTTGAGGACAAAAAAAAAAAGTATAGGACTACAAAGGATGTTTGTGCCAATTCTTAGTTAAATAAGATTCACTTCAATAAGATTCACTTCAGCTAGAATGTACAACTCATGTTTTTGGATATATATCCCTTCATATTCTGTGAAAATGGTAGGCATCAGCTACTAATCATGTATTAAAATCTTCACTTAGACACAGTTACTTGACAAATTTTGAAATTCTGAGCTTTACTTTCTGATCATTTTAGAAATTGGATTAAACTTAATGTACAAGCTATGTCTCTGCAAAGATGGAGAATGCACATTAAAAAATGAAAAGCATTGACAAAACAGGTGAAAACATGTTTGAATAAATGAGTCTTGAAAACTGGTAAATGGTGGAAGATCTTGCCAAATATTGAAGGTTTTCAGGGCAGCTTTTTAAAACATAAAAGACAAATCAACCAGCCATGCATGTTTCACACAGACCTGTCTCTTATCATAACAAAAAAAAAAATGAAATCAGAGTTTAGGATGTTTGCTGCTAAAACATCTTTTTCATAATAAACTACATATTCCTAAAAAAAAAGTAATGCATTTGAACGTGGCTGGCTTTTCAGGCTCGAAGATAAAACAAATGAAGCAAAATAA